>VCNE01000930.1:0-16440 GCA_009869805.1 Oncopodura yosiiana
TTTCTTCCTCATCTCATATTATTATCAAGATCATCATCACGACATGTTGCAAATTTCTCAACAATAGAAGAGCACCCTAATCAACCAGAGCAATTGATCAATCAAGTCACCTCTAAGAGCAGGTTGTGCAATCTTTCAGAAGATTTTATACCAAAAAAATTATGTTTTTGCAAAAAAAAACTCTCTTCTAGAAAGATTCTTTCCCAATATTTTCAACAAGAAGAAAAAACCGGTTAGAAAAAGTTTTATAATACTCAATGAAATATCTACTGCGGTAAATGGCACATTCCTTTAAGAAGACTTTTCTCTCTTTTCTTGCAAAGAAATCTATAAGAACTTCCTTTTCATCCTCTATCCGGTTGTCAAATGTCATACGACATCTACTATACACATACAATCTTTGAGAGAATGTGAACATGAGTATGACACAGGAAATTACACACTCAGAATTTTCTATACCAAGTTTCCCTAAAAGACTACCTTGCCACAAAAGAGTTTCCTCCGAAAAAAAGAATTTTTGCTCAATCCTATATAATACAAGATTTAAACCATTAGAAGAAAACTGAGTGACTTTTGTCCTTTTATGAATGACCTGTCTACATTTTTGCACAGTAGCAAAGTCAAAAAAAGCTTCTCAATCCACACTTTTCTTACTATACTTAAAATGAGAGACTACAGTTAGACTCTAGTATCTTGCAAATAGACAGAAGTACATTTCACTATAAAGCACTACCACACATGGTACTCTACTCTTCGAAGCATGAATATATATCTAAGGTATAATATACACAGTAGGCAGCAGTCCTTTTCTTTTCTCTCTTGAGATAATAAATTCCCAACATTTTCTTTTTCTCTGTGTTGAGAAATTGCCACAATTTTCCTTTAGTACTTACACATTCATGCACAAAAGCATACCGCACACAAGCTCTCTCTCTCTCTTTATTACGCATATGATACGACAAACTAAGGGTCCATTACAAAAGTAGTAGCAAAAATACTGTTACTACTTTTGTGTTTGAAGAATAAGGGTTATATCATCTGTAACCTTCAATGACAAAAGAGAGAGAGAGAGATAGACCATCCTATACACAGAGAATAGTAAGTGTATTCAAAGGCAAAGAGTATAAAAGGTAATACACTCAAAGTGGGCTTCCTAAACATATATCATATGACATGAAAACCTCTTTTCTGAATGAGAGTAAAGAGAAGAGAGAACCTTTAAGACTTTAATCATAAAAATACGTTCTCATCTTAAAATCTCCTGCACAAATGGATACATGTACGTCGACTACTTTAGTACACTAAAATAAGTTACATCACAGGGAAAAGTTCATAGCCTAAAGTAAAGTTCATATTATTATTGCATATATATATATATGTGTGACCCGAGTTCTTGTAGAGTCGTCATCTTACATCACATAGAGAGTAGAGTAGTGTCCTTCTTATATTATGCAGTAAAACTCCTTAGTTTAGTACTTATTTTCTATAAGATGTTCTCTATCTAGAAGACGTAAACTACGTCTTTGACAAGTAAAGTAAAACCGCAGTGAATACTTGCTACAGTTCTAGAGTTGAGAAATAAGTACCCAAAAAGCTAAGGCATAATAACACAACACATGGCAGAAATGAAATTACACCGGAATTGCGCCTGTTATATATTCTTATATATATCCAATCCACACATGGCTATATATCTATAGTTTTTTCCTTTAGTCTTAACTTTTATATACTTTACTATAATATAAGATATTATGCAGAATAGAGACAAAAAGACCAAAAAAGTTTTGTGACTTTTTTTAGTTGCCAAGAATTGAAATTATAAAAAAAGAGAGAAAAATTATCCTGCAGTTATAACGTAAGCTTATAAGCTAAGAGTCGAAAAGGTATTAGTAATTTAGAGAGGATGATGACAAGAGCAAATGTTGTGTTGTCATCTTGCAAAGGAAATGTTCGTCTCAATCAAACCTGATTACTTGATATAAAAACGTCATTTTCCTATTTTCTTTTCTATTGCATCTGTTACTGAGTACTACTACTNCTTCTAAGCTAATGTGTTTAACTCTGCCATTTGACTTGTTGTTATTATCTATTGAAAAAGCGTTAAGTTAAGTAAGTGGCCAAACAACTGTATTGTGTAGTTGTGATACGATTATATATACTTTGAGTTATGTGTATTAGCATTAAAACTACACATTGTACACAACATAGTCATCAAACATGTGGCTGTTATATTTCCTTGTTGTAGTAAGTATATTTTTTTTTCTCTCTCTCTTCTATAAAACATATACATATAGAAGAAGACAAGAAAAGAAATAAAGTCAAGTCAGTTACATTAAGTTACAAAGTACATAACATTTCGTAGTAGAACAAGTCGTAGTACGATGACTATTTACCATTAAGTTACTTTTTAGCTAATCTGAGCACATATAGTATAACAACAACAAGGAGCATTATTATATTTTTTCAAAGTCATTATACAAAAGACAAGAAGAAGAATATATAACTATATATATATATATAGTCGACATTTATCCGTAACATTATGATTATTGCTTTACTCTCTACGTATCTTTGTACTACAACATTATATAAGTGATTTTATTTTCTCTGAACTGTTGTACATAACTTCTTGGCTTTACGTTCCATATGACAAAATGATTCTACACTAACTATAGAGAATATAAGAAGCAGTCTAAAACTGCCATCATCATTCTCTAATGTAGACATCATCAAAAAACTAACTAGTTAAACTTTTTTCTCTCTCTACTACACTTGAACCAACTAACGAAATGAATCTGATCTGCTTAGTTATTTCACGTATATACCTATATAGTAGAAATGAAACAAACAACATAATGCTACGTTATGAACTTTATATAGAACGAACATACATATATATCTATAGCTATTATTACTAGTGTGATGAACCGACAGAAGACTCGCTAAAGGAGAAAAAAGTCTGTATGAGCAAGTGACACAGAACAGACCCAAAGGTAATAATTTTAACGCCTTTTTTGACAGTAACGATCCTAATTAGTCCATTAGTGTGTTAAAAGTTCATTTCACAAGTCAGACTTTGTTACTAGACTAAATTCCTCAGCACTATTCTTATATATATATATATATATTAGATATACCTTTAGTGAGAAGAACTTCCTCTAGCTCTTGTTTCTCAAAAGAAAAATCCATTCAATAGATTTAGATTCAACACATTCAAAACTCTTATTCTTCCTCAGCATGATGTATCTAATACATTTTCCAGTTTGAATTCCTGTCTCAAGAAAAATTCCTATGAAACCATCGCCAATGATCTACACAACTACATAAGGCGTACTATGAAAGTTTCTTATATAATACTTTGTGTTGTTGTTTCAAAGTTTCATATTGCATCCTTCTCTACTTCTCTTTGACTTTACGTCCTTTAGAACAAGAACCGTATGTAACTACAATTCTCTCTTCTTATTATACTACGTAGTTTCAAATCGACTATCAAGGCAAAGAAGCAAGTTCTTCAGAACTAGAAACAAAAAAGTTTTTCTCAAAGTACCTGGTCGAATATTTATCACATGTGACATACATAAGAAGAGAAGAGAAGAGTAGTAGTAAATAGCAAAAGGGCAGACAGGAAGTCAAAGTACAAGACGAAATAAAGAATTATACTAAGGAAATGACTTCTGTTTCGCAGATTTTACTACTACTCTTTTCGTTTAAGTTTTGTGACGGGAGTTTGTTGTTAGAAGACATGCAGAGGGTTGTGGCAATAATTTGCAACATAATCATTAACTACATATGTGTATAATGTTTAAGATGTATATCTCTTTTGCTGTAGTAGAGAGAACTAAGTGACATGACATGAATTGAAGTTACAAGGTTATTATATAACGTTACGAAATGAAGATGAACGCTGATGAACTCTTTTTACTACTCTCTACAGACTTCTCCTGACTTATTTTTCTTCACTAAATTTCTAAAGCACACGTTCGAAGAGTCTTATCAGTTAGAGAGCAGTTTTCACTAAATTTTACTACGTTTACTTCTATATAGTAGTAATATAGAAGGAATCCCAATTACAGCACCTATTTTGCTAGCAATTGTGCGTAAAAAATGACAGAGGAATGCATTTGGGCAAAATTGTGATGGAGCCTGATTCTCTACCAACAGTCTAATGGAACCAATAAATTCTTGAAAAGAAGACAGCACCATAGAACATATATAAAACTTGCTTTAGATGTACAAACAGTAGCATTATATAACAAACTATAAAGTGAGTCAAGTTTCACAAGTAGTACAGTTTAATGTTTTTAGTTCTTGATATTTCCAAGAAGGAAAAGGAGGAGAAGTCGTCGACGGAAAAAAGAAGAGTCACGCTACAACAGTTGAAGAAAACTTAACGATCTTTACAGCATATATATAACATGCATATATAGTAAAGACACTTGAGGTTTTTATTCTTGCTCAATGGATTAAAATGATATCAGCACCACATCAAGTACAAATAATGTTCTTAAAACTTCTACTGAAAAAGTATGTGGGAGGCTGTTATATATTGTGAAAAGCAAAAAAAATGTACTACCTTGTTCTCTTGTCTTCATTCATATTCATTATTTCTACTGATTACTACTTTAATTTAGTTGAAATAAAAAAAATCTCTACAATGTAATTACACCAACAATTTTCAAAAGTACTCAGGTATTAAAGCCCAATAAATTATCCAGGCAAGGAATAATCGCTATAATATGTTCAAAAAAAAAGTTCCTTCCATGCTTTCATGTCACTTTTGATTCTTCAATGTATCATTTCACATTGCACCACAGAGTCTCTAATGTATTTCTTTTTTGCAAACATACATCTTATAGTAGTAGTTAGATGCTTATAGTTGCAAACCATAAGAGTTTTGCAGAAGTGCATACATTTTTTTCTCTCCTATGACATGGTGAAGTATTTGAGTACATGTAGAGTAGACGAAGAAGTGGCATTATAAAAATGATGAAATAGAACGTTCTTTTCTACAAAAGTCGTGATGTGATGTTCTTTGGTAGAGATGGTAGAGTGAGTGAGCTAACTATAAGTCGACTTTTCTCTGTGTCTACGAAAAAAATGACAACATATGAGTCTTTCATCCATGAGCGATGTGTAGTGATATCTGAGCACTAGAGAAGACGTATCTAGTAGTAGGGCAGATGGAGTGTAAAAGAGAATTTTCAGGGGAAGAAATGGAAGACATTAGTCAAAGTGAAAGAAAGTCGACGCCAAGAGTTTTAAGACACGAAGAAGAAGAGAGAAGATACGTTTTTAGGTACATTTTGTAGGAAATATTTGCATTATGGTAGAGTTGAGTATATGGAAACGACCAATCAAACCACACTAAGGAAAATGCTTGTAAAAATGTCATGGTTCATTTTTCTATATGCATGAAAATCGAAAGTAGTTGTAGTAGAGAATAAAGTCACATTAATAAACTAATGATGCAGTTCATTTTATTTCTCTCTCTCTTTACTAACTCTTTAGTTTAGTACGTTGACTAAAAGTAAATACCTTTCTCATCTTATAGGTAGGAGTTTTATTACCAAAAGTCCATCAACGATTTTCCACTGGTAATAATATCTCTCAAAGTATTTTGTATTCTATCTATTGTCTTCTCAGATGGGACAAAGATATAGAAGCTACGATCGTGCCAGTAAGCACCAGCAGGCATAAATATTTTGGAATTTTTCTCCCGTGGATCTCCATGAGAGTCTTGTACTCTAAAATAAACCAACTTATTCTCTCTCTTTCTTTTTACCTTTACTTATTACGACATAAATCAGAAGACATGGTAGCTCTGTACGTGTGTTCTTCCTAGGTCTCTAAACTAATGGAAAAGGTCTTCTCTCGTCCTCATTTTGTAGTCTTGTATAGTCAAAGGCTGAATGGGTGATTCTTCGACTACTACACTATATATACAACTCTTCCTTTTGCTACATGATAAAGAATATTAGAAAAAGGGACTTTGTTACTACTTACTACTCTAAGAAAAGAAAGATAGAAAAGAAAAAAAAGACTCCAGAAAAGTAACTGGAGACATGAAGAAAATCTGATGCATAAAGTGTACTACGTGCGTGGAACTTAGTTCTGACCGAAAAAAGCCTGGGAAAAAACATCCTGCTCTCCTACCTCTTTCTATGACATATCCTCCAGTTGTACTCGTTTTACTTGTATCGTCATACATACATACTACCTTCGTTCGTAGAAATTTTTCTGGAAAAAATTCTATATAAAAACTACTTAACCAACAACAGCAACTCTTTTTCTTGACTGTACCTAGTGTACTAGTTTGTGAACGTACGAAAGAAGAACATCGTTAAAATTGTATAAAGCTTGTACCATAGTCTCAGAGTGGCACATAATACAAAGTAGATATAAATGTAAAAAGAAAAATACCAAACGAAACCAATTCTTATTCTTGTTCTATATACCAATATACTAATATAATATAGTTGCTTTCCAATATTCTTCTCTTCACTGCCCTTCTTCTACATATATGTACTTCTGTCTATATCCAGAACATGAGAGTGAGTACATCATCATGAATCTAATCTCCAATTTTTTCTACCTCATTAAAATTTCCCTAGTAGTAGCAATGGTCAGCGAGGCAAACAATTGTTTGAATGGCTTTATATATATATGTGAAAATTGTAAGGTTTGTGAAAATCGCAGGCTTCTGTGGTATAGTGTACACATATATATAGTGAATTGAATGCTGAGTAAGCAAACTAGTTCAGGTTAGGCATACAAAAAAGTGAGGATATATATAAGCGAAACGAAACATTTTCACATAAAATTGTCCATGTTCTTCTCTCGCAGCTTGGAATAGTATAGCTCTGTGTGTTTCAGACATGAATTTCAATCAGTTTTGCTTGGTTTCCTTTTTTTCTTTTTCATAACCTGTGCTCACGTACATCATCTACTATGTAAAGAACTTGAGAGAAGAGAACAGAGAGTGAGTTGTTGGAAAGAAGAAAAAAAGTCTTGGAATATAACAACTATACATAAGATAGTAGTCGGAAAGAGTTGACGTTGACTCTTTGAGAGAGAGAGCAGTCGACTTTATAACTATGTACATAAAGTATATTTTAAAAGACTGGCAACCATTATTATTATTACCACATCATATATATATATGTACAATGTTTCTTATATATTATGTTGGTTGTTATATATGTATTGCTGGAGTAGAGAGCTACTGTATATAGAGAAGAAAAAAAGGAAACTTCATGCGGAAAAATAATAATAAAAATGTAAATTTTGAGCTTAAAGTCGGAATAATTAATTATAGAGCACCACATCCACAAACCAACCAAGTTATAATATTTTTTTCTACTCTTCTGACTGTTTTCAACTTTTATTCATTTTCATTCATTATATATGCTCAACTCATCATCAGATATATATTATGTATGACTAACGCGTCTACTCTCTACTCATTTCTCTCTTATAAATTCATATATATCTAAAGTTCTGTGTAATAATAATAATAATAATATATAGATTTTTCCTTCCTCAACAGCGGATGTGTTAACTCGTCCGGTGAGTCTTTTTTGGGAGTTAAAAAAGAATATTATGAAGCAGAAAAGAAAAGAAAAAGAAAAATAAGATTAGGTGTTTAGATTATGTTTTAGGGAGCATCATTCAAATAGCTCAAATAGTTGTAGCCTGGACTGATTCATATCTTATTTTTTCTCTCTCTCTCACCCTTTTTTCATTCCAAAGTGAGAGCATGTGTAGTCATACAATTTTCTTATGTAGACAGTGTAGAATCAAAATATTTAATGTAAATACTCTTCAGCCCATTTGTCCTACACATTTTCTTCATGAATTACAACAAGGGCTTACTAAATTTTCATTCAAGAAACAAAATGCCGGTCCAACTCTTTACATTTTTTTCTTCTATAATATGACGATGCATTAGTCTTCAAATAATATGGGGGTAAGCAATAAGCTTGAAAATGTAAAGGCATGGTTGCTTGTGTATTATTTAAACTCATGTCATTATATAACGTTAACATCTTGTGGTTATGAAACGAGTGTAATTGCTTTGGAGAAGAAACAAAAAAAACGACCCACAGCTTTGCTTGTATACTTGCTTCGTCTCTCTAAAGCATCTTTTATATAAAGTTAAAACTCATTGTAATAAATAACCTTGATTCTTGATACTTGATACACTTTGAAGAGAAGAAACTAACCACTAACATGCTACATGATACAACAATGTTAGTAGTCTCTTCTCTCTCTCTCTGTGTTAGTTTCAAAGCCTTAGTCATGTAATGATATGCATGATACAGGTAAAAAGACACGCATTATGTACATACTAAATGTGGTGACTAGAGTAGAAAAAAAGTAAAACTTACTTCATAATGAGAGAGAGAGAGAGAGATTCAGACGTTAATGAGCAAATGAAAATGAGCTTTAGTCATCATAATCATTATGAGAGTGAACTCTTAAAAATTCTCTTTATATAAAATCGTCATCTACTTTCCTACATTATGCATTACCCAAAATCAAGTGAGAAAACCACACAACTACAAAAAATCAGTCTTAAGGTGGGAGGTAACAAACCTGGGAAGAAGAAAAAGGCTGAAATTTGATATATTTAGCACCATTTTTATACTTGAGCCGCTATCAGCTAAAATAAATTCCTACAGCAATAGCATATCGAAAATTATCTTCTATTCTTATATACTTTATGGAAAGGATTCTCAAAATGCTTTTATAGTAAATTCTTACTTACTCTCAATACTCGTATACCATTTTTTTCCTAGCACTATTTCATTTATAGCTTCATGTTATAAATTTCTAAGGTAAATTCTCTCTTCTCCATTCTTTTTTCTTCTTCCTAACATCAACATTAACTCAAGAATAACAAAGCACTTGTGCATTTACAGAATGGCCTTGGTATTTAGTTTACTATGACTAGGCTTCCACTTTGCCTTTGCTTTTTTAACTTTTTATGTCGTACTCTCTCTCTCTCACTACTCTCTTCCTTTAATATGCAATCAGCAGTGTATAAATACTTGAGCAGCTGGACAAACTCTATTATTGAAGATGAAAAGGATTGCTCAAGAGCTCTCTCTTTCATCATGTATTGCTTTAGCTCTATAACTCTTCAGTAGTCTCTCTCTCTTCTCTATACATATATATATGTGAGTGTCTACGACACACCAGGGAAAAATGACTTGTTCTTTCCTCAACTCACTACTCACTTCACTTCAGTTCTTCGGCCTGTGTAAAGGATAAGAGAGAGAGAGCCAAGCCAACAACGGCATTCAATCTAACTGGAAAAAGAAACTTAACAACATTTCACCAAGAAGACGAAGAGGAATATTATACTGAAGAAGAAACTCTCTCATATATGTATAAAAGAAGACAAGACACAACCCACACACAATAAACTTTAGCTTGCCCATGCAAGTCATAAGAAACACTATGTGGTATGGTAACTATTGTAGCCAGAGAGAGAGAATTTCCAACAAAACTTGCGTTTTGCTGGAGAGAGAAACGAAGTAGTATTATAAATACAATGTAACATAGAAAGATGTGAGTGTACCTCAATATTTCATATGTACACTTTACTCCTTTCGACTCAGTTTATGAGCTAAAGCTCTCTCAACTCTTGTATAGCTGCTATATTTCTCATAACGTTTTCAAGGTGTGCCATGCTACTACTATATATATAGATCTTCTTACACAGTTAAAGTGGCATTATATTTTTGGGGAAAATACATTCTATATATCTATACCCTGAGAAAAAACGGGATTAGGTTTTTTTTTCTTTCACCTATAGGAAGATGATTCTCATGCTCAGATGACTTCACAATATTCGGCATATTTTCCATTTCATAGAAATATGTACTAGCATAGAGCAACTCTACCAAACTTGAAAAAACTTCCCAAAGCTACCAACCAACATTGCTATTTGAAATTGTAGAAATATGGCAAAGCAATATCTCCTTGCTACACATTTTCTTCTCTGGTAGAATATGTACAGAAAGTTGTCGTATTATTCAGTCAGTCACAAAAGGTTTTGAGGACGACAGGAAAAGTGTGTCTATTTTCAAGTAGTATGGAGAGCAAGAGAGCTTTTGCTGTATGTCTCTCTACCTTTTCCTTTTCCATGAAAGTCGCTGTTACTACTACTACTACTACATGTCGAGAGAAAGAAGAAAAAGGCAATCGATCCATCAGCTTAAACCTTAGCTTTAGCTAGATAATACATACAGAGATATATAGAAGTGTAGTAGTACAAACTCTCTATATACTCTGTATTGTATTTTTTATGCATATTTCAAGAAAAGAAGAAGAAAATTCCAGGAAAAAATGTTCAAAAACTAAAGTTGCAAAGAACTTTGCACACACAAGAAACTCTCTCTCTCTCTTTCTACGTAGTAGTAGTAGTAGAAAACTACAGAGAGAAAAATATGGAGCTATGTAGGTTATTTGATGATACAGAAAGGCATGAGTCAGCTACAAGAAAATTGGGATTGCATGTTAATGGAAAATCGAAATTACTACCTATGTAAACAAAAACTTGTCTTGTGCTCTACGCTTACATAATAATATGGCTTCTACAGCATACACTCATTATTTCAAATGAATTCCTCAAAATCGAACAATAAATTGCTACGGCCTTTACTATATAGTAGAGATAGAATATTGTTGGATTGGATTTTGATAACAAGAGAGTTCCAATAAGCTGTAGGACTGAAATTTTCAGACGAATAACTTCAATGCAATCATATATGCACTAGTGCATTTCACTTGTATCTATGTACTACTACTACTACAAACACATAGTAGTAGTGAACAAGTCATGTTAGACGTAAATCCAAAATGACAACTTTTGCTTACTATAGATTCTCTCTATACATTCAATATGAAACGCAAACATCATTTTGCTTTTGAAAATACATCAACCAGTCAAGCCACTCTTTCACTTGTCTTTCTCTCTCTCTCTCTCTCTCTCTTCTATCTCTTCTCACTAAAATCTACCTATAGTAAAAAAGGTGTTGTCGCTTTACTCTTACTAAAGTCCTGTAAAAACAGTCGTTGGTTTAGTTCGGTTTAGTCAATATGAAGCTTTTAGCGCAGAGCCTTAGAAAATGTATGTATTTGCCACTATTGCCAGGCTTCTTCTTGTGTGTGACATGTCGTCGTAAGGTATGTAGTAAAGAGAATTAAGGCGTGAGCCTACTATGTTGTGAGTGTTGAGAGTTTTGTATGTAGCTAAGTCTTTTTTCTTACTTCTTCTTTGCAGCCATAGTTGTCGTCGTAGTCTTGTGCTTTTTTTCCTTGAGTCGACAACTTTGCTGCTAAAACCTCTCTCTCTATTTTACTTTCTCCCACCCACTTTCTTTATTTGGCTAATACTTTTACCAAGGGAAGAACCTCAGAAACATCATGTAGGATACATACATAAGAAGAAAAGTGCCTAGCTGCTGCTGCAAACACTATTTATATATAAATATATATATATATACTATACTTACTGTAGTCCTGCTTCTTTTTAGAACATATCAGATGACGACGACAAGACTATAGTGTACTTTGCTATTACTTTGTACAGTCTCTCTTTCTAAAGTGCAGACGTTTGTCCTGTATTCTTTTTCACTTATTTTTTCTTCTCTCTTTTCTCTTTTCTTTTCTCCTGACGATTCTACATTACTGCTGACTAAAACTTCACTCTACTCCAGGCTAGCAATTCACACGGCAAAAGAGAGAAAAAGAAAGCTTTAGCTCTCTTTATATAGACCTTTAGACATTTCTCTTCTAGAGTCTTAGAACCATACAGTTCTTCTCTCTGCTTTCTCTCTCTCTCTAACTCACTTCCTATTATTACATAAAAGTTGCGTTGGTTGGAGTGAGAATATGAATACTATTATATGTTGTATATATATATACTTCTATTGTTCCTGCTCTTTCATATAATTTTCTGTTGTCTATGAACTAAAAAAGAATATAGAAAAGGAAAGTAATGGAGCTCTCTCTTTTTCTTCGCTCGTGTTCGTGTGTCATTCGTTTTCGTGCTTGCTTTTTCCTACTTCTATAATGGCTTGCTCTTCTAAGTCAACAAAATGATGTTGAAGATAGTACACATAGTAGATACACTTTACTATAGAAGCAAGCCGGCCGGCTTTTTCAATATCTTTGCTTCACTCCCATTTACCTACGACTGCCATTTACGATACTTTTACTTTACTCTAGTAGTAGAGTCTTATCCACATTCATTCATTGATTTTTCTTCTACTATTAGACGAGAGAGAAAGAAAGCTATGCCACGTTTTCACTTTGCTGACTCTAAGCGAATCTTAGACTCTACTCTCTACACTAATGCAACTTTCGAGAGAGAGAAGAAACCATTGCCATTATAAATGAGCTGTAGGTTTTTTTTCTACTTCTTTTCTCTACTCAAGAGAGAGAGAGAGTCTACTATGCAGAATAATGTAGATGATACAAGGAATTTCAATTTTTGCTTCAAGTTTATATACGCTTACACATTGTATATAGAAAAGTAGGAGGAAAGAAAAGAGAAAATGTATTTTTTTCTATTCTTTTAGCTTTTTCTATTACACTACTATATATATATACTACTTGTCCAGAAACGTTAGGTTTATAAGAATGTAGGTCAATGCATTTGTAAGTGTCATGAAGTCGAGTAGCTACCTTAATATTCCTGTTAGCTGTGTAATGTGCTAGAGTAGCATCATTCTATATATATATGTGAAAGTAATGTAACGTATATATAAGCAATAAGCTGAGGATGTTTGTTAGAATAGAAGAGAGATGAAGAAAACTAACAACTATAAGAGTGTTTTCTCTTGCAGTAAAAGTATTATAGCATTACTCTTGTAGAGAAGAAGAGGTTAGGTTAGTATATAGTGTATAGTAGTGAAAACCAAACCACTATTGCAAACTAAGCTTACTTCTTCTTCGTTTCTCTACATATCATAGTAAAGTTGTTACTCCGAACCAATTTCTTTTCTAATTCTCTGGAGAAATCCTTCTACACATAGAGAGACACGACATATTGCACATTGCAATTCTTCTTCAAGCTCTAAGCTATACGACCCTACTAAAAGTAATACCCGCATTTACTATAATATAAAGAGCTTCTATATCTCTATCTCCATTTCTCACTCAAGTCTCTCACATTAATTCTCTATCCCTCTACTTTTTTTCTAGAGGACAAAAGTACTCTTTTTAAAACTCTATACTTTCTTCTACTCTTCTACACACTCTACCTGAGAAAGAGAAGATAAAACAATTTAGCATTCAAAAGTTTTCGATTTTCATTTGGTTATACAATAGTAGACTACTATACTATGTGTATATTCGTCTTACCTTCAAATTGAATTTCTAGAGTGTTCAGAGACTACTACTACAGTCACAGAATCACAATTCAGTTCATCACTGCAAATGTTCTCGAGACCATTTGCACCACTCTTTGCTTTATGTGTCAGAAAGAAAATCTATTGCTTTTATTGCCTCTCTCTTCTTCTTCTACAACATATATATATATATATACTTGCGTCAGTATCAGCTTGGTGCAGTGTTGTAATCAGTACACTGTGAACATTGAACAACTTGGAGAGAGAGAAAAAAATACTTTTTCTTTAACTCTTTATATTGCTGTCGTAACAGTAGCAGACGTTGTTTTCTCTTTTTGCTGCAAGTGTATATATATATATATTGTATATATAATACTCTGTACGTACATTATAGCAGTTCAGTTGGTAAAGTTAGAAGGCGAAGAAGAAGAGAGAAAAAAAACTGAAAATCCCCAAGATGAAATAGAAAAACAAAAAGTCTTGTGACGGAAAAGTTATAGACTAGTCACTCACACTCAACTCACATGCTGTGTACACTATATTTTCTTCTTTTGGTACTTGTAGGTTACACAAATTGCTTGCTCTCGAACTTAGCGAAGAACACAACATCACTATAACTATTATAAGTACAAGAGAGCAAAGAAGAAACGAGCCAAGAGGAATGAAAAAGAGCTTAGTGAAGTGTACAGTACACCAACTAGGATTTTATAAACATTCTAAGGAACACATCATAAATACGTCATATACTTTTTGGACGTCTTGGGAGCTTCACTACTAGCAATACGACGACCTACACTCTCCTATCGGTTTACACTCTCTCAGTTTATATTACAGCAGCAGTCATCTCATAGAGTATACAACAGCAACTAATTTTTTTTCTTCTCTCTCTCTTCTCATGTTTTTGCACACATAACATAATATAAGACTAGGAAAGAGAAGCTTAGCGCAATTGAGAATAAAATATTTCTCACTAGTACTATGTACTATATACAGTCTTTTAACGGGTTTTGTGTCATGCCCTGGCCTTACAAGCTTAAAGTCACTTTTACTTCTTCTATTACCACCACCACTGTATATATATATAGTATGTTGCTGTTATTATTATATTTCTCCCAGTGTTGTCAGTACACTAGTTCTATATTTTTGTATATACAGAGTTTGGTGTGGACGAAGAAAAAATTGTATGTAATGTTGAGATTTCAAGTGTTTTTTCTTCTTCTTCTGGTAAAACTTTTCTATCTCAATATCCATTGCGAACAGACTTTGTTGATGGTATGCTACACTGTGTGTGTTCCAAGTTCCAGTAATTTGAACTACGCCAACTTTAATACTAGAGAGATACACTATATAAGTTCTATATGATATACTCACATAGTTTGCTCTTGACTCTAGCTAGCAATCTTAATTGAATTTGGAATGTGCGCAATACTACTAATGTCTCGTGAGAGTCAGACTGACAAATGATTACTAATTGTTAGAAACACACACATATAGCAGTGTATATATAATAATGTATGTAATGTAATGTTGAAGTATAGAAGAAGACTTTGGTTTTTCACATGTAATATGAATAAGGCTATATATATGCTACTGCCAAAGCCAGCACGAAAATGAATACTCTTCTGTCACTCTTCTATTTACTTTCCCATGAAATGTTGTATAGTAAAGAAACCATCTCTCCTGGTTCACATCAACACATTTTACTAATATAGAACATATATCTTCAGTATGTAGCTACCAATTTCTGAAAATAACCAACATAATAAATACTTCACGAGAGAAAAAGGTAGCCTAGAAAAAACAATTGTTATTTGCACGAGGATGAATGTCTATAACTTCCATGAAAACTTTTCGCTTTTTATTATAAAAATCCCGTACATCAATTTGCTATATGAAACGCTACTAATATATTTTTGTGCGCTACCTGAAGAAAAACGCTCTGTGATTATTAGACTCGGAGATGATGAAACAACTCAATCGAGAAGAGAGAGAATATAAACTTTTTTGGTGTAACATGTTTCTTCATCGTGAGTAAATATGTTTTGCACACAATGTCACAGTCATAGTCCAGTAACAAGAACTAAGTCAGTTATATGTACCTCTCTCTCTCTTCTTTTTCTTACGTTAGTAGCTATACATAAAGAGTGAGTGAGTTAACATCAACTTTTCGAATTAAGTTTTAGACATCAGAAGAAAAGTCGTTGTAGCGGTGGTTGCTGGTGTGCTATGAGAAAACTTTGTTCATCTCAAGAGATATCACAAAAAGCAATGCAGCTTAGAGATTTGGAGACACATATTATTATTAGAGAAATGTGTATACTACTCTATATACAACAACTTTTTTATATGTATATATAACTTCATATAATTCATTGAAGCGAACCTCTTCTCTAGAAACAACATTCGTTCCGTAGATGAAACCTTAGCACAGTTTTTTTCTTCTTTACTGTCATATCTTCTTATGGTACAATAGTAGCTGGCAGCTACCTAATAATTCTACAACTCCTTTGGAAATTTTTCTCTCTCTCTCTATTCTTGTCTCTTTATGTGAAGAGCATAGAAGAGAGAGGCAAATCAAACAATCACATCATCCATGATACTTGACCTCTGTATCATCAATTCATTACGCTTCACCCAACTTCCATTCAAACTGCAGAGTACACATATAGTAGTCTAGTACTGCAATGAAATACTTTTTCTTTTTTGCTTCCTTTTATTCCTAATATTATGTATTGCCATTTTCAGCGATCGTGAAGGTTATTCTTAGCATTAGTTTGCAAAAGGGTATAAGATTTTCTGTTCTCGTCTTGCTTCATAGGTCACTTATAAAAATTTGGCATTTGAAACTCACATTAGAATAAATATGAAACAGAAGATAAAAACACAATACCAGTAAAATGCATTGCTTAGTCATATTTTCTTATGCAACTTTTTGTACTAAATTGATTGCCTAGTATTCATATTGTAATTAGATTTTAACTAATTAATTGAAAATTTAATATAAAATTATACCCTGCGACACTAAATTCTGCCACTCTACGGACCGCTGAAAAGAAATAAACTGCACCTTCCGTGAAAT
>VCNE01000931.1:0-14615 GCA_009869805.1 Oncopodura yosiiana
TTTTTCTCACAACAATGTGTTGTTTGTAGAGTTTCCTTTCATAATTCTCTATCTGGCATTTTTTATCACCAATGTGTGTAAGTGTATTAGTTGGTGAACGAACGCTACATTCATTTTTTTCTACACTCTGTTGTGATGCATGATGTGAATATTATTTGTATTTTATATGCTGCTCAATCTTTCTGATGAATGAAAGTTTTTTTATGATCTTCAACAAAAAATGCTGTATAATAATCCATGTTTTGTTAAGGATGGCCGACTAAATCAAAACTCGAGATATGCATATAAAGTATCTTTGTGTCACAATGAAAATGAAAGTAAAAGTGTATTCAAGTCAATTTTTATGAATTGAATCATAATAATAATACATAGTACAAAATGCGCAAATAGAATCACAATATAGTAAATACCTACGTAGGTTGTATTATTTCACTCTACATTAACTAAAACTCAATTTTTATAGACTAGTCTTACACGAGAAGAGAACTTAAAAAAGTAGCAAGTGAATGTCATGGCCTTGGAGCACAAGAGTAAGAATTGATGAAAACTTTAGTGCAGAAATCAGGAAGCATGAAAGAAGTTGAAGTTTGTATCATAGTTTCTTATCTAACGTGTGCAAAATGATATTACACGTGCAAAACTTGAGCAGTAAGGCAACCAACCAAAAATTCTTGATACTCTGATACTAATTTCTCTCTCTCCTTCTTATCTCTACTTGTGTATTTTTCTATGAAATATCATAGCATGTGTAACAAGTCATTTAGTAGCTAATTTATTTGAAAAAATTGCTTTTCTAGTCACTTGTAACGAAATGTTGTAGTAATAGTTATATAGTAGCAATTGTATTCTAGTTTTGTGGTGAGTTTTATATATTATTTTATGGTACGTATTGATCTTTTTATATGCAATATAATTATAATAATGACTCTTTAAGAGATACGCAAGGATGAAATAATAATAAACAATAAAATATAAATGAACAATGCCGAGTTGAGAAATTAGTTATGCTCATTACGCAAGTTTAAAGTGATATAGAAAATCAGAAAATGTAATATCTACTAGTATAATGTATTTAGTTTACAAAATGTAAATTCAAAAAACCACAACACTTTTCTTATATTGTTGTAGTATAACATCGAATTAGATGTTATAGTATACTTTCATAAATGACTAATATAGCTAATGGCTAATTACTAATTAGGATTGCATAGGAATAGTAATTGAGCTCTCGACGATTTAAATCTAAAGAAATCAATGTAGATATATATTTTGTATATAAAATGCATAGAAATTACAGCAAAAATGAATGTGTATTAAGAAGGTTTTGTTTTTTTAAATTGGAAATTGTCAAATTACTCTTGCATACAGAATTAAATTAGCATACAGTAAAAGAGAGCGATATGTTATACATCTTATATTTTGTTATAAAGTGCATAGAGAGTAGTATAACGACACACAAAAAACAGCAAGATTTTACCAAAAACGACTCAATTTGCAAATCCAATTTAGGCTAGAGTTGCTAATCAGGAAAAGAGCACGCAGTATAGAGAGAGTATATATTGACTCAACCTACAATAAGGTATCTAAATGAAAGTATATAAGGTAAAAGGAAAATGACCCAAAAATTGTGTCATCGATGTCGTGTCTTATTAACAATTCAGTTTGATTCACACACACACCTAACTATAGTATTCACATTTGCAATTTTAGCGTTGGCATACTTCTCTCATCTATAGATATATATTTCTACACTACCCGGTTATCATCATATCACATTATCATTCTTAATATATAAAACCCGGTCTCTAACTATAAGAAATCTAATTTAATATTCTTTTCTTGTTGCATATTGCATACATTATAAATAGATGTAATCGTGAGTACGGTCAAACTTCTTGAATTACGATGACCTATTTGCAAAACTTTTTTTTTATTTGGACTTGCAATGCAAATATCTCACTGATTTATATTAGCTATATATCATGAGTACATATGAGAACAATCACGATGAAAAAATAAATTAGTTCTAAATATGGCATTATCATGCACAAGTTTTTTTCTAATGTCTTCTTTTTATTTTGTGTAGGAACCGTCAAGACAAGTCTGATTGCTGGATCTACATTCAATGTAACGTGGCATTTGTCATATCCTCATGTGGTAAGTGCAAAATATAAAAATAATTACTTTTTAGATGTTGTTAGCACCTTACACACATTCATATGTAGTGAGTGTTTGTTGTGTGGTCAATGTGCTCAGCTCATTTATACTTTATTAATGGAAAATGTCCAATTGTAGTTTTGGCATATAGTTTTTTTTATCCTCCCTTGTTTTGATTATAAATCATTATACTTGAACATTTAATGTAATTTTATATTCCACCCTTTCAACTCTTTCATTTCCTAATGGAGTGAAATCATCATCAAGCTTTTCAACATGGCACATAATGTACACGTTTTCATTTTTGGTAGCCAAATGTCTATCTGTGCTATAAAGACTAAATCGAATATATTATGTAGATCACACATTGTATTATGAACAGATCAAATTATTATAATGACTCCTAATATGGAAGTGATCTGACATTCTGACAAGAAGTGATGTAATTCTTTTTTCTTTTTCTTTTGTGATTGACACTCAGGGTGGTTTTCGTCTCGAGCTGTTGGACTCTCAAGAGCGTCAACTACTGGACTTGACTCCTAAAGCGGATGATGAAGAGTATATCAAAGGTGATCCCACGTAAGTATAGCTAACAACAACTTTTCTACATATATATCTTAACTGTTATTCTTTCATAATATAAGTGAGAAGTAGTAAGTTGAAGAGTTGAAGTTGGTATATGAAGTGAAATGACAAGTTATACAAACGGGACTCTATATATATATGAGAGAGTTCAAAATGGTATCGATCGATGACCTCATTAGGTTTTAGTCTAATGGTCGTCTCTGTAAAGTGAGACCACAGGTGCTTGTTTAGCTTCTTGTATAACTAATACAGACGTAAATAACTCTTTTTTGAATTTCCGCATGCACAACATTCATTCAGAGCATATATAAATTACTATTTGCTCGAGTTTGATTTTGACATGAACTTTTTTCCACAAGTAGTCAGACAATCATCATAATGTGAAAACTAGAAACCAGGCTAAAAGGATTTAGAGCATTGCTCCAGCCCACTAGCAACAAATAGTCACGGTACATTATTGACATTATGGAAACAGAAAACTATTACGAAAAATATATAGCTATAGACTATATAGGTTATTAGCCTATAGACAGGTGTGTGTCATTTATCTTTCATATTTTCATAACAAGTATTAGTGATTTTGATAGTAATCATTTTTCATTGATGGTTCCATCAGACAAGAATATCTAGAGTATATACGCAATATAACGCAATTCTTCCTTTCCTTCAATTCACTCACATATTATTACACTAGATTAAAATCTTGCTTCAATAATACTACGTCGGCTCTCATTTTCTTTTTTGTTTACTATATATTCACAACAGCTCTCTATTTTCTATGTCTTGTTTGACCTAATTTACTTTTCTTACGTTGTTACTATCACTCACCTCAGTCTCTCAGAAAATTTTCCCATCAAATCGCACCATGCTTAATACATTGCTCATTTTTGCAAAGTAAGAGATGTGACTGTAGTTCTTGTCTATATGTGGAAGGTGCTTAGGTTTAAGTTTTTCGCAAACTATTATTGTAATCTTCTTCATTTTGTCTTAACTATCAAGGAAGCTATAGCAGAAATCCACGTCTTATTGCATAACTACTAAAGCTCAAAATGTAAAATCTTCATCTTTAATTTAGTCATGAACTGATGAAATGTGATTGGTGGTTAAAATTCAATGTTCTTATTATGTAAATTTGTTTCTATTTAGTATATACTTTGTAACGTAAGTCAGTAGGTAATTTTAATTAGATTTATGACAATGAGCTTTTTTGCACTCTACTTTTGTAAGGCTTTTTTACTCATCGTGGGAGTTTATGAGTGACGTGAAATAAGAAAAAGCTCTGCGAATATTTCTACTATATAAGCTTCCTTTATAAGGATATCGTAGTATATTAGTCAGTTAGTTATTATTACAAGTAAGTTAGCCTTAGTTAGTCAGTGTGCATAGAATTAGTATTAGCAAAAGTTACTCAAGAACCCTGTGTGAAATCTTTTACTTCATTTTGAATGTAATGACAAGCAAACTACATAGAAGAGAGCGTAGGAAAGTGAATTGAAAAGAGGAAAAGTGACAGGATTTGTATAATCCTTATCGTAAGCTATATGTACATTTTTATGCAGAGCTTTATATATAGTTAAAACTAGACCACTTTTAACTAATTTTACTAATATGCGTGTCAACATTTGAGTCCAAGGAAATCCTCTATTATGCAATCAAAATGCTCGTTAAATTATACCACAACACAATTTAGTCAATTTAATGTAGTAAATTGTAAACTTTAAAACCACAAGGTTTCTGTTAACTATTTCATTTATAGTTTTTATTGTTGTTGTTGAGTTGTACATGCCACAATTTATATGTAATTTACTTTTTGCTCTTGATTCTTGAATATGAAAATAATAATATATAAAGCAACTGTAAAGATATTAGAAATAAGCTTTCGTTTAAAATAAGATTTACTAATGGGTCATTCGCTTGAAGCAATTTAGATTTACAAGATCCCCGTGAAGAAACTAGCGGTTCTTGTAATAATATGACACTACTGTACTCTTCTGCTATGAAAGTAATCAAATATTTTTAATCCTCCTCAGGAGAGAAAAACTCCGTGGCATGTCCCGTTTTATTTTTGTCTACGAAAATAGTTCAACTCACTCATCGTCAATGTCTGAAAGCTTCAACTCCCTAAGCATGTCATAAAACCATTAAATATTTTCATAATTTATTTCTATTTTAGTCTATATTCTATTTTAGTACATACTATATCTTATTATTACATATAATGTATAGCAAAAAATCTTATAAATTGTGCAAGTCGATAACATACGTGTGTGTGGCACTTTTATTGTCATTCACATTTCCTTTGCCATTTGCTTTAGTAATCTATTTATTTTATTGTAGGTTTATTTACTTTCCTTGTATTAAGGAAAATCAGTACCTAGTTTTATATGTATCTCGAGTGCAATACACTTTATATTTGCACTTCCACATATATGTATGTAAGGAACAGTAGTTTAATAGTTGACAAATGACAAGCAATTTAATGCATGTTAACGTATTTGCATCTCCAATTCTCAGAACTCTTTTTACAAAGACCTACATTAGACTCAACAGATAAAAGGCTAAAGTGACAAATGAATATTGACTCTGCAATTTTAGTTCTAACTGAAGAATTTTAATGCTAGAGAGTTCATTATAGAAAGGCGGAAGTCCATCACAAAAGTGTAGCATTTTACACAGAAGATTATAGTAAAGTGTAGGAAGAAGAAGAAAAGTTAAAAAAGCCGTGTCTATGTCCACCTGCCATTCTATAGCTTTAGGTAGTCAGTAGACTTGTGACGATATTTTTCTGTAACTAATTTATATTTTAAGGTCATGCTTGATTGACAACAAAGAGCGTATTTATTGAGAGTAAGGACATGAAGCTATCTCAAGTCTCTCATCTTGTGACGAGCTCAATGTTAGCTCATAACAATCACAATTTAAGTCCCGTAATCAACGAAGAGATTGACATTCTCTCGTCTACATAAACATTTGGGCGTAATTATTAGATAGAAGAGAAACAGAGAGAGAGAACACAACAACAATGATAAGAAGGATTTCTTGACTCTTCATAACTTCTTACTTACATGTTTACGGCAAACTAATTGACAATGTTTTATAGTGCTAACAGTAATATTGCAATTGAAGTCATTTGAAAACAAGTATTACATAGTAATGTGGGTGTTGATTGATACAATAGACTAAGGTCGAACTTGACTGATTGTTTGTTGCTGATTGTATAAGAATGAACTCTAGGTATTTTGATTAGGTTCAAAAAACGTTTTCCACAAGTGATTTTCGTCAAAGTTAATTTAGAGCCGCATTAAAATTCTTGTCATTATTCGCAGGAAGCTGATTGACTTTTCATCACTTTCATTTCAATTCACCTGTTGACTATATTTTGTTGTATAGTAGTTGAATATATAATTGAAAAGTCACAGTAGGAATAGAATGAACATGAAACGTGACAAGAGTACGTGATACGCCAGTTTTAATTAGAGTGATTTAATACATGGTAAATTAATTGCAATAGATTGTTGTCAAGTTTCGTGTTTTGAAAAATTCTTTTAAATCTTTAGTGCAATGCCAAACGTCGCGACATCAAAGTAAATTACTATTACAACTTATATAATTTTTCACTCTAATTATTTAATGTTGTCACATTTATATATGTTTGCACTTTGTATTTTCACACATTAGTACAACATACAACTATACATACATAAATAAAATATAAATTGTAGAGTCTAGTGAAAAATCAGGCTATAAATTGTATAGTCTACTATTAGCAAATGCAATAGTTCTCACAACAATCCATAATTAATGCCGAGAGGGTTCAAAATGTTTGTTATTACTAGACAATGACATATAACTAACCTTCTTACATTAGTTTCTATTGTACTCTTTTAGACTGTATGTGTGGCATGGCATAAATACATGATATATTGTTGAGCACATTTTTCATACAAGTATTTATAATACCTGAACTAAATACGTCCAAAAGACTACAATATACAAAAATTATTCTGTTTATAGAATAAGTTATGTGTATACTACACAGTAATGACAATAATGTAAACATATATAATCAATCTAAAATGTTATTTACATTTACAAGACATTATAGTTAAGATATGTTCTACTTATAATATACAGACAACACTTATATTTGCACAATTTGAATATAAATATCTTATTTGATATGCTACTGTAAAGAAAATCAAGCGAGAGATGAACAAAGATTTCTTGTTTGATGTTTGATTTAAGCTTATAATCTAGGGAGGAGTCGTTTTGATTTATTTCTCTGCACAATGAGTTATGATGGCGTGAAGTGAAGTGAGAAGGAGAGAGAATATTATTGTTATTAAAGAGAATGATAATCTGTATGAGAGAGTAAAAAAATTGTTCAGTAATCTTCTTGGCTCTTGGGTAACTACATGTAAATGAGGCAAATGTGATGAAACTGTGTGGATAATATGAATATCTTCAATTCTGTAGCATTTATTTTTCTCACAACTCCTCCTAAATGATAAGTGTCTACAGCATAGTAGTAGCTTTTTACATAAATCATTCAAGTGACGATGATTTTCAAAGAGAGAGAGAAAAGAGAAAAATGACAAATTACCAACTGTAGTGTATAAAATGAATGAGCCAGTGAGCAGAGTCAGAAACAAAATGAATTTTTTGTAGATTTCTTTTAGCCTAATATGGTTTACTCATCTGTGCCAAAAAAGCATTTTACAAACTGCAATGTCTCTAACAAGTGAGCATATCATAAAGTCTATCTTGTTATCATGTACTAATACAACAACAGATCTCTGTCAGCATGATAAATTCTTTTTGTGCAAGTGCAATTGTAACAAGATATGATGATACAGACACTGTTGTATTTTTTTTAGCACTACTACATTTAACGCTTCTCACTTTTCGCAGGGAACACAACAACGGCTACATTAAGTTCCGGCAGCTCTTGTCTCTCTTTTTTATACGTTCACCATTTACGGTCCACTTAATCTAGATTCATTCCTGTACAAAAATATATATGATAGCCTTGTTGGCTGGATGATACTCTTTTTGAAACATCAAGCTAATTAGTTCAGCTAGGATTTTTTTCTATGAATTTTTTTGGTGCTTAATTATTGTCATATCTTCCTTCTGAGGCTCATTAACATTTATATCAAGATTAGATTTCTTAGAGACATTTTAATTTTTATGGACTTCCACTCCCGCATATGTCTTTATTGTTTGACAAGTTTTTACTTTTAAGAGTGTTGAATAAAGTTTTGTAAAGTTGAAAGCCCTGGGAGCTACTCTATATGTTAGTTTTAACATTTTAGAGACCTTGTTTACGATAGATTGGCGTGGCTGATAAACATAAAAAATGTTTCTTATTACATATTATATATGTGACTCTGTATAAGTATATAAGAAAGGTCCTAAAGCAGTGTTGCTATTGACCAAAAACTAACTATAAGTATGAAATACATATTACATCTTTATATATTGCATGTTGCTTGTGAGTCTAAGAAAAATATTGATCAACGCCTTGAGAGAAGTTGAAGGGTTCAAATGTTATGCACTCTTGCTGCCAAAATTTTGTTGTGTATTATATGAAGTGTTTGTCCGTTCATAAGAAATATTACGTATATAGCTTAAAAGAGATTATATTATGCAGTCAAGTCTACCAGAAGAGAGGTATATTTATATACGCTTTGGCTTCCAATGTAGACAATTAATCTTAATAATAGTTCAAAGCACTTGAGAAAAAGTCAAAGAGCTGAGAGAGCAAAGTGCAAGCATTGTTTTTCAATGTCTTTCCGAAAGTATTTTATATCAAAACTTAGCATGTTTTGTTAGCTTAATGTTTATACATTCAGTAGTACAAAACATAGAGTGTTTGAATAACTTCTAGGAATGAGTATCATAGTAAATTACACTTTTATTGCCACAATTCTACTAGACACCTTGGCCTATTTTGCTCTCCACTTGTTTTCTCTGTTGGTAGTTTTTTTATCTATAATGATATAATTTCCTGTGTAATTTCTCTAAGCCATAGGGGAATGTTATGTTCAGAGTATGTCAGATAGTAGTCATTCAAGTTTTAGTTAGATTTCTTATATACACATTGTGTGTGATGACATTGATCAAATTTGTAATGTGTATACTTTTCCTAAGCTATTATACTACTAGTATCAAACACGTGTCATTATTGTCATTTTATTCTCAACGCTCTTTTAGAAGAATTGATGTAACAAATTTAATAAGACTCCAAAGGGAAAGAAAAGTGCTTACATCAGAAACTGCAAGAGTCCATATATCAAAATATTGCTACATGAATGATACTTCTTTACCTTGAAATTTTACCTGGACACATATAATTGAATGGAAAGAAAGTTTGTTGCAACACCTGCTTAACGGCTATTATACGCCTACAAAGTCACTTGTCATATCATGTCTCTCATCCACCAACGATGACAAGTGCTAATGAAAAATGACAGTAGCTCACTATTCATTTGTATATGAGTTATGACCACACAGAATTTTATGCTTGTAAATTCTAAAGAAACATCAGCCGACAAACAAACCATAGTTTCGCTTAGCCAATGGCCTAAAACCTAATTCATCCAATTATTAGCTGGGCAAAAACTCAATTGAAACGAAAGGAACTATCCCTTCACTTTTCTATAAGACTAGCTAAAATATGAAAATCGAGAGTCCTAATAGTAGTGTGTAAATAGAATGATAGATTAGAATCACGCTATTCTCTAATAAACAAACTCTATATACTTTTTTGACTACTTGATTTTTAATCGTTTCCACTAGGAAAAGTTACACAGAGCATGCTAGAGTAGGAGTAACATGCACGAATGAAAAAAATTGAGAGTGTATTTAATTTGGTTATTCGAGAAGAAGAAGAAGCTATATATATATAGAAGATGTTAAATTAGTAAAGGTATAAATTATAAGGAAATACATCAACCCTCTGATTAGAAAGGAAGTGTTTTGTATATTATTATAACTATGTGTTTGCTGATGAGACAACTTGTTCATCTCTCATATAAAAGCAAATGGCCGATTTGTCACAGTTCACAAATGTGTGATTTACGCACGACGATTCCCATTTGCCTCAATAAAAAGAGTCATGATTTTCTGCACCAACATCCACTTGATATTATCAACTCTGTACATCTTTTTCTGTGAATGGATTTCTATATATCCAATATAGTTTTTATATGTTCATTACTATGAAAGTGGAAGTGGTTGATAGTATATTCTTCTTATTATTATTACATAGTGGTTTTTTGATTTCTCATTTTCTTCAACTCTATATCCATTTTATTAGTTTTGCTCTTTACCATTGTTGAAATTCCAATCTCAATGAGTATTTCTTTTTAAACAACTTGTCTCTCTCTCTCTCTCATTCAAAAAGAGGGGAAAGTGGTCAATGAGATAGTTACATAGGACACGCATTACAGTTTAATTTAAAAAGTAAATAACTGAATACACAACTGTCTAGAATGATAATGAGACATAATGATACTTGCTTAGAGATACAAGTAGCCCAAAACCAAGTCGAAATCAATTGTGTACATCAGTACAAAAATCAAACATGTTCATTTGCTCACTCATTATATATACTGTTGTATAGTACACTTACAAAAAATCATCAAAGAGTTACATCTCTATCATTATATACACATTGTTATTATTTGTGAAAATAATCATTTCTCTACTATTGCGTGTGGTATTATTATTTACTTTAGCTTTGGTTTTTGCTGTTTCCTCAAGATTTATCTATAATGCTTATGGTTGACAATTGAATCGGATTATTGTTATACGATTATGATCACAAAGTAACCATAAATTATATATACTCTCACTCTGCTGTAGATAGTTTTCAAATTATATATATATATTTGGTATAATGTGTCGCGAATTTTACCTATTGTGTTGATTTGAGATTCGATTTGCCCTCAAGATATACCCACTAGTTGTCAATCTCCAATTTTCAATGGATAATAATAATTCCTTTGGCTATATTTCTTACACAAAATTATATTGTCTCTCTCTCACTTGCGTTTTTTTTGGGTTGAGTAATCACAGAATTGCATAGCCACAAGAGAGAAACCGGTATATGTATAATATATAGGACACAAAGTTTTATTATAACAAGTGAGTAAAAAGCTTCCGGCTCAAAAGTTTTTGACAAAGAGATTAATTTTGTACAGTAAAAACACTTCGTTTGTGTCTCTTTTCATATCAACTCATGAATATTCATAACTTTAACTCTTCAACTTTTACTATGTATGTAGTCAGTATGTCATCAAATCATCATCATTGAAAGTAGAAGCGAAAAAGAAATTGATCAAATTGATTTCATGACATGCTAAATATTAACGTGACAAGACAATAACAACAGTAGAAAATAATAATAATAATGACATGTTTTCTTTTTATTTTTTCCTGTAAACAACAGAGCACAAGGATATGAAGTGAGACTACCATCATAATTTTACTTGTGAAGATTGCACAATAAGATTATTACGTCAAGCATCAGAATGGACAAATAAATATAGATTTTGGTCATGTGGTGATGTTGATATTGTCCCAGCAAAGAAATATAAGGAAACATGTAGTGGTCGTGGAAGAGCTGTTGTAGGAAGATGCGTATGCAACAAAGGCTATTTAAAATACCGATTTTGGTCATGTGGTGATGTTGATATTGTCCCAGCAAAGAAATATAAGGAAACATGTAGTGGTCGTGGAAGAGCTGTTGTAGGAAGATGCGTATGCAACAAAGGCTATGTCGGCCCAAGATGTCAGTACGAAAATGAGTGTGAAACTGATGCAGAGTGTTTTGGAAATGGAAAATGTATTGATCTTGGTGGAACAGCTTTACCAAGAAAGCAATGTTTTTGTAATCGTAAGTTATTCACTTTGTGGTAGCATATTTAGTACAAATGAAATAACTAATTAAAATATAACTTTTTAGCCGGCTTCACTGGAGAAAAATGCAAAAAAAGAAATAAAGTGAAGATGCCTGATTCTAATTCTCCATTAGATACTTCAAGACATACAAAAAGAGTATTGTCAGATAGAATGACTTTATATTATAAGATTATCCCAGCAGCAAAAGAAGAGAATAAGGAAATTGAATTTATTCTATTGATTGATGGAACATCTTATGGAGCTATTGGTTGGAGACCTGTTGGAGCTACAAAAGCTTGTAGAAGTTGGCCATATATTCAAAACTCTACTGTTGTAGTTGGAAGATCTGTATCAAGTTCAAGCAACAAGTTGCAAACATCAGCTTCTGAAAAAGCAGTCGCTGAACCTGAACCAGAGAGCGAGCCAGAAAGTGAACCAGGTAAATAATTAATTGATAACTTTATATATTTATAATTGTATTCATTATTAAAATTCATTTGTTACACTTATTATAGAACCAGAGGGTGAAGCTGAGCCATCGTCGTCTTCAAGTAGTCATAAATATAAAAATAAACCAAAACCAAAATATCATTATGATGATGATGCACAAAGTGAGCCTGAATCAGTTTCTGAACCTGCTGCACATGCTGGTTAGTTTTATTACATAAAACTTTAATAGTATCCACAATTTATTTTATCTTAATAATAACTTACACATAGAACCAGAAGCAACTGATTTAAAGACAACAAGCTCAAATCCAAGACCAAGACAACTTCTTTTCAATTCAAATCAACGTAAACTATTCTCAAAATTACGTAGTAGTGGTGCCTCAAAACAACCCGAAGGAAGTGAAGTTAATCTTGAATCTACATCAATTGTTGTTACTAGAAGTAGTCGAAGACAAAGATCACCTGAAAATGATGATGGTTCAGCAGAACCAGAAGCTGAACCTGAAAATTCTCCTGAGCCAGAGCCAGAAGGTGAACCATCTTCTGAACCTGAGAGTGCTTCTACAGAGCCTGAACCTGAAGGTGATGGAAAACATCATTCCTCTTCAGATGCTAACTTCAAAGATTATAAACCTTCTGAATGGACACCAAAAGGAGATTTCCATGCTATGGATTGTATTGATTTAGTTATGGGTGGAGCTCGTGGACCACTTTCTAGAATTAGAGATTATTATACAAGAGATAGATCAACACCAAGACTCGATTCTTTCTGGAATGGAGAAGAAGACATTACATCTTCTGCAGGATGGGAAAAAGATAATAAAACTGTATTAATCTTCCGTCGTAAACTAAAATCTAATGAAGGATCAGATACTACAATTAGTGGAGGTAAGAGTTTAATGTGTTCTTTATTTATACCAATTTATACCAAATTTTTATATCAATTTACCAGAAATGCACGTCATTTGGGCCAGAGGACAACAACCTTCCGAGTATGTGCATAAGCCACGCTCTGGATTAGAAAGAGAAAATCCATCAGTACCAAAATTTTATGCTGAAGATGAAATTAAATATCATGGTCATGGATCACAAAGAGGAATTACAAGAATTGATTTCTTAGCTGAAGCAGAAACTGGAGCAAATAAAAAAGTTACAGAAGGTGACTGTGAAAACTCATTTGCTTATCCTTCAGGATGTTCAAACAAAGATCTAGTACGGCCATGCCAATACAATGCAACTTGGTACGTATGTTTTTAATATATATTTGACAAGAAAACATAATTTATCTAGAGAAACCATAAAGTACTTTGTATTATATGTATAAAATTCTTATAGACGTAGAAAACATAGCTTTTCTAACTATTCTTTTTCTTATATTGTCTACTTATAGGAGATATATTCCTGATTTGGATTCTATTAAATTTATTATTGAGACAAGAAAAAGTGATAAATGGACTGGAATTGCATTTTCAGATACTCCTGATATGAGATCGTAAGCAGTCTTAAAACTTTACATTATTTTGACAATATTTTTAAAATCTGTACTTTTTAAACAGATCTGACGCGATATTGGGATGGGTGAGTTAATTGTTTTGATAATTTAATTTAATATTCAGCATAGTATCAATTTTCTTTTATATCTTTTATAGGTTGCTTCAAGTGGTGCATTTTTCTTAGGAGACACATATATTTCATCATATACTGCTCCAGTTTTAGATCAAAATCAGGTACTTGTTTTGCTTTATAATATAATGCGTTAAAATAAACCGTTATATATAATTTAATGCTGCATTATTAAGGAGACTCAGGTATAGAGAGTGTGTGTGTGTGTGTGAAAACAAATTTTGTATAGATATTAATTAGTGTTTTTCTACAGGACATTAAAAATATGACTGGAAGATATAAAGATGGAATTGTTCAAATTAGTTTCATTCGCCCAGTTACATCCAGAGATCCAAAAGATTCTTCATTAGACGAATGTCGTTTCTTCTTATTCCCAGTTGAAGGTGGTGGCTATAATCATGTTAGTAAAAAGATGAAGAAACACGATCAAACTCCAATTGCTTCACCAGAAAAAGTTTGTATTCCAAGAAAATGTAGACCAATTAGAATCAAGAGACCACCAGAAATTCGATATGAATTTGACATGTAAGATTTTCTCAGTCAATTATTCATTGCATCATTATCAATTTCTAATTATTTCTTTTTCCAACAATAGTAAACTTAATCAATTGGGAGAAAATTGGAGACCACCAAAGAAAGGTTCTGAAGATTTTACCAATTTAGGAAATCGATTGGAAAATGATTTCGGTGTACAATTAAAGAAAATTCCTGGATTTACACGTGTTGGCTTAATGAACGTTAGAAAGTATGTACAACATAATAATAAATTCTTTTTCAATTTAGTAGCACAATTGAATAACTTTTCTTTTACACTTTAGGGATGGAGAAAGCGTTGTAGCCAAATTAGAACTGATGGTTCAACCAAATACAGAGTTGGCAGAAAAGGCTCGTGT
>VCNE01000933.1:0-12746 GCA_009869805.1 Oncopodura yosiiana
GAATCAGTAAAATTGATTGAAAAAATCCCTGATGGAGCTGGACGTAGACTAACTTCACAAGGACGGAGAGATCTTGACAGAATTGCTGCACAATTGAAAAAACCTGTCAAAGCAGCAGCATAAATAAATAAAGAAAAAAACATCTTTCCTTGTTAAGAAGAAAAAACTTATTCTAAATAAAGAAAAATGTTTTGACTATAAAAAACTGTGTCACCATTTTTGTGTACTAACATTACTGTCAACTCATCATTTATTATATTTCTTATACATCCTTCTTCTTGAATTTCAGCATCCTCATATATCAAAATCAAAAATTCTTATTCTCTCTTTTATTTCATATTTATAAAGTTTTTCTTCATTTTTTCTAGCGGCATTTTTTTATAAACTCCTTTCCTAAAAAATATATGTCAAAAATTTTCTTATAGTATGCGTGCGCACAAGAATTTTCAATCAAATCAAGGTTGTTGTCCTTTGGACGAGACTAGACGAGAAAAGAGAACCTAGTAGTTGTGTGAATGCCCACTGCATTGAGTTCGGCATTACAAGTTGATACGGGCTAGAAAATACAGTTGTAAAGCCTCTTTGCGAAAGCCATTTTGTTGAGTGAAGGTGTAGGTGAAATAAGTTGCACTTTTTTTCTTGAAAATTTCCGTCAAAAATATGAGTTATGCAACCCATAATGGAACCAGTCTTGAGCAGCAGGTATAAATTATCTTTTTGACTAATTTTTAAATTAAAATTTTATGTAGAAACTTCATAATTGACATTTCAAAAGTCGGTAAAATATCTCGAATCTCAATATATATATAGCATAGCGGTTCAATGCTACTTCTTCTTCTCTCCCCTTCTCTCTCCAGCTTAGAACAGAGCTCTCCTCCAGACATACGTGTCTGGTACATGTCTAGAGGTTTTTTACCTTTGCTATACATATGATTCAATGACTTTTTAACTTATTTTCTGAGGTATTTTATTTATTTTTCTGTTTAATTGTCAACATTTTATTTTTAAATTAGTTGAGCAATGATTTAGCTATGACGTGAATCAGGAAAATTTTATTTTCCAATAATATTTACTGCACAGACATATAAATATTTTTATTCGTCATCACAAGTCATACTTAGTAAAAGAGAGCTGTTATAAATTATGGAAATATTTTCAAACGTTATATGATGAGATGAACTCTGTACTCTAATTATAATCACAGGCAATATTTAAATGAAGATATTTAATTAGCCTTACAATGTTTAAGTAGATCATACTTTCTTACATTTACTTTTTTCTGTTTGAATCTGAATATTGAATATGTGGTTAGGTTATCTTTTAGTTTCAAAGACTTTATTATACAACGAGACCGAGAGAGACAAGTAAAAATAATAAATCTTCATGACTGAACATAAAGACTTGATGAGATTTGTGTCTTCTTATTATTTCATTGACTGACACAAGAAAATAATAAGCGTTATAGTCATACATTAGTATCAAAATAATATTTAGATTTGATGTGTTCAAGGTTATAATTAATACAGAAAAGAGACATGTAGTAATCGTAATCATCGTCTGCTTCGTCTCTCTAAAAAAATTATTATTAGTATTTAGAGCATATAGTTCTTCTATGTAAATGTATTCATTGTATCAAATAGAAAATATTGAATGACAAAATGTCATCTCCTCTCAGATTTTCTCTCTGGAAAAAATTGGTTCAAATTATATAATTCATTCATTTTCCAAGTAAAATGTCTCAAATCTCTTTTAGATATGCCTTCTTGTTTCCAACCTTTTTCCGGTGAATAGTATATTTGTAACTTTGTTGATCGGCGATTCTCGGTGCAACTTTAGTCTAGACTCCACCTCTCTTTCTCTAAAACTAACTACCTGCTTCTATTTCTTTTTAGTGTATTTCCTACATCCTATTACTAGTACAAAGTCTGAAAAACCTATATATATGTCTACGGTGATCCAGAGGACTAGAACAACATTCGCCATTGACCTACATTTTGACAAATTCATTTACCTATTCATGTTAAACTACTTTACTAGAACAAAAGTATTTGGCACACTTATGAAAAATGTGTTGTGTATACTTAATCTCATTTCTAAAACTACTCTCATTTATTATTATTATTATCTTCTTCTGTATATAAATGCAAATAACAAAATGATAAGTACTAAGTAGTGTAGTAGGGACATGTTTTTGTTGTAGAAAAGGAGGTATAACTACTATAAACATAATAAATAATACCAACTGCAAAGCAAGTAGGAATATTTTCATTACATAACTATGATGTGATATAGTGATGAGGAGGATGATGATGAGATCGTGGACTATGACTTTTTATATATGCTCAATGTTCTTAGAATTATACTTTTGAACTCTCTCAACACTTATTCTTTTATTATCATTTGAGTAGCGCATGTTACCTATAAACTTGATTTTTAATAGTAGATAAAAAAATAATACATCCTATTATAGAAAATGTTACGCATTCAGATTTAAGTACAGAGGAGAGACGACGAGTAATCAGAGATGAGTACATACATTGTGACGTAATGTGGCTGACGTTTCTCTCTTGAAAAAGTAGGTACATACTGTTGGGTTTTTTTTGGTTGCTAGTGGATTGTAGTGTTGGAAGAGTACAGAAAATAGCCGGTCTGGTTATATATATTTTAGACACAGTGTACGTTATACATAGATTATAATACCTTGATATTCCACCATGACATAAGGCGTGAGTGAAATTATCAGTCATACACGTTTTGTAATAGGAAGAAGTAACAGCATTTAAGAATTTAGTTAGAAAAGACTATTAATTTTCAATCTCTTTATTATTATTATTAAAAGAGAAAAAAGTGAAAGTTTTAAACATAATCACATAAAATAAATATAATAGTAAAAAAGTAAGTACATTCAAAGTAAAGTAAGGCTAGTACAAAAAGTTTCAAACAATATAATATATATATAAAAAAGTGTCTGAAATATATTGAAACTGTTACAATGACAAAGGTATGTGACTGGTGATGATGAATGAGTCAGCACTTTAATTGCCAAAGAACTTTAACATTATAATATTTTTATTACGTTGTGCTGATATTATATTTACTTACGTAGTTTATCTATGTATATAAACCATTTTTCTAATACATACATTTTTTTATCGATTTTTAAATAATAGTTTGCTGCTCTGGACATGAATCAAGCTGGAGTTCTTCATCAAAGATATGTTCCTCCTCATTTAAGGTTAAAATTTAATTTAAATGTTGTATTTTTTTTATTATTTCTGTTGGCCTTTCTTTTTATTCAGTTAATTTAATAATTATTTTTTAAAAATTCTTTCTTGGCAAACTAGAAGTGGAGGAGCACCACCATTACAAGGAGGGGAATATGCTAAAGTCCCTTATGAGCAACAAGCAGCCGCTCAAGCTGCTTATATGCAACAAGTCCAAGGATCTGCTCCACCACCACCACAACAAGCTTATATGGCACCTCCACCACAACAAGCTGCTTATATTCCAAGAGGAGGTGGTCCAAGACGTGGTGATGGAAATATGACAAGAGTTTTTAACAATTCAGGTGGTCGTGGAAATGGAGCTAATGGTGCAACAAATCATTATTCAAATGGTCCACCACCAACTGCTGCTCCATATACTAATGGTGATGTAAATAATTGGAGTGGATATCAAAGTCGTGGAGGTGGTCGAGGTGGTGTTGGAGGAAGAGGTGGATCAAATCCAGGAGGATATAATAATGGTTGGAATAATGGATATGCTGCTAATCCACAACAGCCACTTCAAAGAAATAATCGTTGGCAAGAAGATGGTGGAATGGGAGGATATAGTCGAGGTGGACGAGGAGGTGGTGGATCATATAATTATGCTGGATATAATAATACCAATGGTGTAGCTTACTCTTCTAATAGTGATGATTGGAAAACTCCATTATCACGAGATGAAAGAGTTGAAAATGATTTATTTGCCAAGGGTAATACTGGAATTAATTTTGACAAGTATGAAGATATACCTGTAGATGCAACTGGTGAGGATTGTCCTCAACATATATCATCGGTAAGAATAAGAATAAAATAATATATATATATTTTTAATTGTTTTTTTAAATATGCATATAATATAATCTAACTTTCTCTTTTTTTTTTCTCTCTCTCTCTCTCTTTTATATAGTTTGATGAACTTAGCATGACAGAAATTATTCAAACAAATATTGCTCTAGCCAAGTATACTAGACCTACTCCAGTACAGAAATATGCTATTCCAATTATTATGGGTCGAAGAGATCTCATGGCATGTGCCCAAACAGGTTCAGGAAAAACTGCAGCCTTTTTGGTACCAATTCTTAACAGCGTCTTTGAAAGAGGACCAGAACTTTTCAGCTTTAAGGTTGGAATCGATGAACCGGTGATTAATTATAAGAGATGTCGATATTATTTGTATAGAATCTCTTTTTTTTATTAAATACTCTTTATTTTTCAGCATGCAAAAAAACGTTCTGTTTAAAAACAATTTTACTAAGTATTTTTTCTTTGTTTTGATTTTTTTTTATATTATTATAGCCAAGATCATATGGCCGTAAGAAACAATATCCAGTTGCACTTGTTTTGGCTCCAACTAGAGAATTGGCAACACAAATCTATATTGAAGCAAGAAAATTTGCTTATCGTTCAAGAGTACGACCATGTGTTGTTTATGGTGGTGCCCCAATTGAAGGTTAGTATATAAATGAACATGCCAATTTTATATACATTACTAGTAAATAATACTTATTATTTTATTTTTAAATTACAGACCAATTGCGTGATTTGGATCGTGGTTGTCATTTATTAGTAGCAACTCCTGGTAAGTCAGAATATTATATATCTCGTAAAATTAGAATAAGATGTATGAACAGATTATTTGTGTATGTTTTCAGGACGTCTAACTGACATGTTGAAAAGAGATCGTGTTGGATTAGATAATTGTCGTTATCTTGTTCTTGATGAAGCTGATAGAATGTTAGACATGGGATTTGAACCTCAAATTCGTGAAATTGTTGAACGAGATAATATGCCAAAAGTAGGAGATAGACAAACTCTCATGTTTTCTGCTACTTTTCCAAAAGAAATTCAGGTAATTTTTTTTTATAAAAAAAATTTTTTTTTATTCATTACAAAACTTGTATATATTAATTATTCTTTTTTAATTTAATTTCAAACAGATTCTTGCACGTGACTTTTTGGATAACTACATCTTTTTAGCTGTAGGACGTGTAGGATCAACATCAGAAAATATTACACAAAAGGTTATTTGGGTTGAAGAACATGAGAAACGTAGTTACCTTTTGGATTTGATTAATTCTTCACAAACATTTGACAACAAAAACTTGACTTTAGTTTTTGTTGAAACTAAACGTGGAGTTGATCAATTGGCAGATTTTCTTCATGTAAGTATTTACAAGAAAAACCAATAATAATATAGTATGAAACAAGTAAAATAATCATTCATATAATCTTTATTAACACAGGCTGAAGGTTATCCAGTTGCATCAATTCATGGAGATAGAAGCCAGCGTGATCGTGAAGAAGCATTGAAACATTTTAGATCAGGACGTGCTCCTATTCTCATTGCTACAGCAGTAGCAGCAAGAGGCTTAGACATTCCAAACATTAAGGTTAGTATTTTTTTATGACCCTTCTCTTTTATTGTACTGAAATTAATTATAATATTGTCATTATATTATTATAGCACGTCATCAATTTTGACTTGCCATCAGACATTGAAGAATATGTTCATAGAATTGGACGTACTGGACGTATGGGCAATCTTGGATTAGCTACATCATTCTTTAATGATAAAAATCGTAATCTTGTCCGAGATTTAGTTGAATTAGTTGTAGAAACTAAACAAGAAATGCCAACATGGCTTGAAATGATTAATAATGAAATGAGATCAAGTTATCAACCACATAATCGCAGAGGAGGTGGAGCTAAGCGATTTGGAAATGGATTTGCTTCTAGGGATTATCGTCAAAATGCTGGAGGTGGAGGAGGACGAGGAGGTGGAATGCAATCTGGACAATCTAGAGGAGGTGGAGGATACAATGGTTATGCACCACCTCGTAAGTCTTTTTATTTAATTTGATTATTATTGTTTTCTTATATTATTTTTTTTTTAAATTAATTATTATTTTAATTATCTATAGAACAAGGATACCCACCAATGTATACTTCTGCTGCTGGATATGGTGGTTCTTATACTTCTGGAGGATCTGCTAACTGATTGGTGGGATAAATGAAGATGTGGTGTTGTAGCGTGAAAAACTGAACTCCTTTCCTCCTCTTCTCATTTATTATTCTAAAAACAAACAAACAATTACAACAACATCAACAAATCTCTCTCTCACTCCTTTTTCATCCTCTCTGTCTCTTTTCTAGTAGTAATAGTAGATAAAAAAATTTAAATGTTTCACCGAACCCTCATCACTCTCTAAAAAAATATACATCTCTAAAACACTTATTATAATATATATATATATAGTGAGTGTTGGATGTAATAGTTTTATGTTATTAAAAAATATTTATATTATATAATATATGTAGGTTAAGTAAGTAAGTATAGGCTAATTAATATTCATTATTATTATTATTATTGTTTGAAAAATATTTGCCGTCCCAAAGGAAAAAAAACTATAATGAATCAAAATATGAAATATAGACTGCTACTAAAATTATATACATACAGTAGTAGAGAATGTACCGATATCTTAATATATGTAATAGAAATTTGAGAAATGGCTGTAATAGTTGTCTCCCGTCTCAATCTCAATGTTGTGCTGAGGTGAAAGATAGAAAAAAATTTAGTCGAGAATGTCGTTGTTTTTTGTTTTATTTATTATTTTTTTGTTATTATTACGCAAAATTGTTAACTAATATTATTATTCTTTTTTAAACATTATATACAAGAGAAAGGAATAATAAGGTATTTATGACTCGACGCATTACGATTACTACTACAAGTGTTTGCGAATGCAGAGAGAGTAAGAGGATTTTTTTGAGTATCTTCTTACTAACTCTTATGTTGGTGGAGATTATTTCCTATATATATCACAGTATTCATATTGATGGGAATACTGTTAATTATTATTATTAGCTTTAAATAGTCTATATTATTATTTATTTACACTATTCGCAGTAGTAAGTCAGTTTTTAATGTCCTTTTCATACCCACCGACTCTCGTATTTGTTTTTCATGCTTTTAATTGTCAATAATAATGTGCAACAAAAAGGAAAAGAAAAGTAGTAATTATATGGAAATGGAAAGAAAACATATTTAACAGTATCAGTATGTGATATTTACAACAAAAAATATATAATCTCGAATATTGTATTAGTATATCTATATATTATGTAAGCAAAACAAAAAAACTAAAAATGAAAGCAGTTGTTGGTAGTAAGAAGTATTATAATATTACTAGTAGTATATATATCAATTATTGAGATGCCGGTTCATCTCATATCAATAATTGATCTCTCAAACAAAAAAAAACTGCTATACTCTATTACAAAATATTTCTTTTTAGATATACAACATAATAATGAAAAACAAAAAAGATTTACAATGAACTCAAAAAACTAAAAACTGTGATACCCTGAGACTGGTTTTTCTTTCGTAACTCGTAAGACTGACTGTAGACTCAGGGTGTGACTGAAATTCTCTGTGATTCTCTCTGCATTTAATTAAACAAAGACACTTGTTATATATAACAATGAACAAACTACTATAAAAAAATAATATACAATTATACCAAATGAAACAAAACCAAAGTGATATATAAGAAAAATATTTAAAACAGGTATAACAAGGTATATAATAACTAAAAATGCAGTTTGTATTATAGTGTTCGTTTGTCGCTCGCGTCATCATCCATGAATGATTAATTATTACTCTTAGCCCAAAAACAAAGTAAAGAAATTGTAATTATTATATAGTCAAAAATTGCAAACATAAACAATTATTAAATTGACAAGAAGGCTGAGAATGTAACAAGTAGAGCAAAAAAAAGAGAGTTAAATATAAAAAAATTACAAGAGATTCAGCCAAACTTGTATTAAATTCTTGAGACTTTTGTGGGAGCAAAAACAAAACTAATAGCAACGAAAAAAAACGGTACTATTACATTTCTTGATGAAGAATGATTATTGTATGTTTTACTATCTAGAGGGAAATGATTGATAAAAATATTATATATCGCTAATAAATAATAAAAAAATATAGTCAAAATAGTAGTCATTAAAACGCAACTATTAAATACTACTACTTTGAATATTTAAAAGAAAAAAAACAATCAGCCCAGTGGTACGCAATAGGTATTAATTAAAAACGATGAAAATGAAACAGGATTTTTATATATGTATGATAATCATGTTTCTGTATTGCTGTAGCTCTTTCGTTTGATTTTAATAGAGTTTGTTAATTTTTCGATACAAAAATATAATGCATACATATAACAAATAATTAATAAACGTTGCGTATGGGATGGCAAATAATTCGGATAAGTATTTACTAATTGTATAATAATTAATTCATAAAAATATAAATTAAATCTTGTAAATGATTCGGCTCTGTTAAAAATAAAAGTTAAAAAAAGTTCTTACTAGAATTGTTTTAATTTTTATATTATTTCTTGTTTGCATATTCATGAAAATCTAAAAAGGATTTTTTTCATAAACTGATGGGGTGAAGAGAAACTGATGACGTGCCAAACGTGGGAATTTAAATGAATTTGACAACTTGTCTCTACTGAATTTTTGTCTTCTGTCGGTTTCTTCAAAAGTTTTGTTCTTTTTGGTAAGATGGTTTTTAATTATGGTCTTCTGCTAAATACTTATCTTATTATCCTTTACGTAGGTATTTCTTAAAAGATGGCTAGCACAGCATTAGGAAAATACAAGCAAAAAATTTCCAGTTATGAAGATTTAGAGGAACCACTTGCTCCTTTGTCAGCTTCTCAAAGACACTTTATTGTTGACTTGACCCAAAATCTTACAAAACGTCCTATTCCTGAAGCATTAAAAAAGACAAGAAGAACTACGTCAAAATTCTGAAAAGAAAAAGTCAGCAGCAATTCATTCACTTCCTTTGGACAAGTTTAAGACTAAACAAGAGGTATTTTTTTACTTATTTTATGTACTGCATATTGCAGGCTATTATTTAATTATATAATTTATTACAATAATTTTTGTTTTTGTTAATAGTTTGATGAATGGTTTCTGAAAACAGAAAATGATTTACACAATCAAAAGGATGAACCAATTTTATCATTTACAAATTCTGTAGAGGAATGTAAAAATCAAGTTGGTGATGTGTTGGACCATATTAAAGGTGTTTTAGGAGAGCTGAAAACTTTACAAGAAAATTATTACTTTGTATCAAATAAAACAAACTCTCTTCATATATCTTGTCAGCAATTAATTGAAGAACAGAAAATATTGGAAGGAACATCACAATGAAGTAGATGCAAACCTAAGTCATTTTCTGCAATTGGAAATTATTGTTGCCAAATTGAGTTCACCAACTCTTCTTGTAACTTCTGATGCATTCTTTAGTATTTTGGAACAAATTGATTCATGTTTGTCATTTATGGTGCATAATGTAAGTTGTTTTAATAAGATTTGTTATTTTTCTTATGTCACAAATCATGGATTTTTATACTATTTTACTTACAGCCTAGCTTTAAAGAATCTTCAGTATATGCTGCTAAATATAAACAATGTCTAAATAGAGCCGTTTCACTGATAAAAACACATGTAACAAAGGTATTGCAAGAGACTACATTACAAGTGACAGAAGCTCTTAATGAAATTCAACAACAAGAACAATTAGATGCAAGTGAAACAACTTCTTCGTCTTCTTCTACAGCTCCTACTATTATACAACAATCAAGTAATAATTCATCATCATTTCCAAGTATATATGGAAAATTTTCAGCTGGAATTGCCAAGTTGAAAAAGCTATTTCATGAATCTGAAAAAAGGAGAAATGGTTGGCCAGAGTAAGTTACATAATTAGATAATTTAAGTTGGTAAATAATCATTTTCATCTTTAATCATTTAGGTATACTGAATTATTTAATGAAATTCAACAAGCATTTTTCAAAGAGAGGTCTAATCTTTTGAGTACAAGTGTATGGTCTGTTGTAAATGAATTAAATACAAGAGGAAAACGTGGTGTAGATTTATGTGCTACTGTAAGACTTGGATGTACTTTTTGTTTGAACATTATGTCAAGATGAATTTCGAATTTATGGTGATTTCTTTAGTACTTCCTATACAGTTGGATTTGAGTAAGTAAAGTATAGTGTTTTATACATTACTGTAAGATTTCAGTCATTTATAACACTTTTTTTTATTAGTGACTTTATGGAAAACCTTTGTACACCACTATACGACACATTGAGGCCTTTGATTATCAAAATCCAACATTTAGAAACATTATCAGAACTTTGTACAATTTTACGTTTAGAAATGCTTGAAGATCAAATGGCTAACAGTCGTAAGTTATTATATGTTTATTTATTATCGGCATTGTAGTAAAATGTAATCAGAAAGAATGGAATGATAAGAATGTTGTTTATTATTTCTTTCATTCATTAGCTTTGGGATTGGGTTCTTATGTGAGAATTGTTGAACAACTATTACAAGACACACAGGAAAGACTTGTATACCGAGCTCATATTTACATTTCTACTGACATTCGTAATTACAATCCGGGTATGGGAGATTTAGCATATCCTGAGAAACTTGAAATGATGGAAGTAAGTCTTTTTTTTTGTTATTATTATGAAATATGTTTCTGTTGTTTTAACATATTTCTTGTTGTATATAGCAAATTGCTGAAACACTGGAAGCTCACAGTGAGAAATCATTAGTTAGATCAACATCACAATCATCTCTCATATCTTTAAGTTCAGTTACATCACAAGAAGTCGCTGCAATAAATTCTGCTGCTGCACTTCAAATTCCTAGACCACTCAAGTCTGCAAGTAAGTATATATTATTATTATTATTACGTAATTTATGCATATAGTTCATTCATTTTACTTTACATAATATACATTTTTTGTTTCAGGTTCGCCTGCAGACATGCATGGTATGTGGTATCCGAGTGTTCGAAGAGCACTCCTCTGTCTTTCCAAATTGTACCGATGTTTAGACAAAGCATAGTTCATTCATTTTACTTTACATAATATACATTTTTTTGTTTCAGGTTCGCCTGCAGACATGCATGGTATGTGGTATCCGAGTGTTCGAAGAGCACTCCTCTGTCTTTCCAAATTGTACCGATGTTTAGACAAAGCAATATTTCAAGGATTGTCACAAGAAGCTCTTTCAGCTTGTTGTGAAAATGTGTCTGGTGCTGCACAAGCGATTGCAACAAGGAAGGTATTATTATGATAATCAAATAACTTATTTCCCCCTAGAATATGCAAAGTATTAGATTAAATCATTGTATGTGACCAACTGTTAATTATTGTTAATAATTTTTTTATTTGTAGACTATTGTGGATGGACAACTTTTTGAGATAAAACATTTGCTAAATTCTTCGAGAACAAATTGCTCCATTTCAGGTTGATTTTGCAGTTAAAGAAATGAGTTTGGATTTTAGTCAAGTTAAAATTGCTGGTATGTGAATGATGATTAAAAAAATTTCTTTTTTTAATCATAGGTTTTTTTTGTTATCATTTATTATAGCACTGAGTCTTTTACAGAAGAAGAAACAACTTTTCAGTCTTAATAGCAATAATTCTCTTCTTGAGTTTATTGTGGAAGGCACTCCTCTAGTTAAAGAATATTTTCTTGACTCTAAAAAGGAAGTGGATCGACAACTCAAGTCTACATGTGAACTTTTTATTAACCATTGTACACAAATTCTTACGGGACAGTTAAAAGGATTTCTAAATAAGGCAACTAGAGTGATTGAGGCTGGTAAAGAAAAAGAAGATTTGGTACTGTCTCAACAAACATTTGCTTTACCCAACTTGGTTTCGACTATTATTGAGGAAACGATGGAAAATTTAAAGTCAAAACTACCTTTTATTCATCGTAGTATGAAACTTTATTTAGCTAATCGTGAAACAGAATTTATTTTATTTCGTCCGGTGAAAGTAAGTCACACACAAAATAATTATTTATAATTAATAATGATTATTTATGCATTTTGCAATAAATTCTTTCTGTGTTGTAAATTAAACTCTCGTCATGCACTAGCTCAAACACACTCCATAGGGGTAGTAGCTAGTACATGTATGCACACATGAATTTAAAGAAAAGAATATATATAATTTAGCATTTATTGTTTATTCACTCTTCTAGAACAATGTGTTGAATGCATTTCTTCAACTGGAAAACATCGTGGTAGTTCATTATGCTCAACATCAGATTTCAAGTCCTACACAAGATCAAGTGAATGTAATCATCAGTTCTATAATGATACAAACTAGTTGAAAAGCTACACACTTACAAGAAAGATGTGTTGCAAATTATTTATTTGTTTAAAATACAAGGAGATTATTTTTCAAATAAATCTGTAAGCAACAGGAAATATAATAAAAGAATGTGATTTATTTATAATCTTTTATATGTGTACTTACTACTACTGATTATGATTTTATGAGTAATTTTACGAGGAAAATACATTATTATTGCATTCTAGTTTTAATGGGGTAACATGAGCTCTATAATAAATCTGTCTAAATTCTAAA
>VCNE01000935.1:0-25585 GCA_009869805.1 Oncopodura yosiiana
TGTTTCTTGATGATGATAGTACCAGCAGTAAAGTAAAAAGAATATTATTGCCGTTAATTATTGTCATATAGTACCATCAGTATTCTTTTATCTTAAAGCGCAAGCATGACTTTTTTCTTAAATGTGAAATCTGATCACCCGTATTACAATGAACTAAAAGTTTTGTGGCTACGACACATATTGTATTATATGAACACGAACTAACCAACAATTAGCTTATTACAATATAAAATGATACAGAAAGGTTAAAGAATGCTGCTGCTGTTGAAGGCACGAAGATTTAGAATCTGGCATAAAGTTTAATGCATTTGGGCAAATGATAGATATTAAAGTGTACATATAAAATATAAAGTGAGTAACTAATAGTGTGTCACGGCAAATATGTATGTATGTAGATATAGTTATAGTCAAGAATCTTTACAAGAAAGTCAGAAAAATTTATACCAAACTAAATAATTGCTTTGAAGAGATGAGTACCGTATTGTGTGAGAAGAAGGAGGATAATTATTAGATTGAATGAAATGAATTGTTTTTCCCTTTATACAGAAGAATATCTTCTTGATGCTCATGTCATAAAAGGTTGAAGAAGAAAATTCTTCTTTGGTATATAAACTACGACTACTTACTGTGCTACTTTCTCAACAACCAACAAAATCCTTTCTGAAGAAAAATACTACATATATAATAATATTGAAACGGTATATATTTCATGATGGAACTTTTTCTTCTTCAAGTTTTGGTTGACTCTCTAGTAAATGTAATGTAATGTGTGATCTGATCTGATGATGATCATCATAGTCATTAGATAAGAATCTTTTCTACCTTTTTCTTTCTACCCATAAGGTATGTTAAATGTTATCAGCATAAAAAAGGCTACACTGAGAGAGAGAAAAGTAATGTTGTGATGTCCGGTTAGATTTTAGGTTTGTCCTAAAATTGGGAAGCTCTGACCTTGTTTTTATGAAAAGGTTAAAATCTTTGTGGGTTTTGTTATTTTTTAGAGAGAGAGGCGAAGTCATTTTACTGAGCTAAGGAAGTGAAGCATCAATCAATTCAGCAGTGCAAGTAATCCATATTGTTGTCAAGATTTGACCGCTGATTTAAGACTGAAGAGTTCACATTTAATAGATTGTATATATATTTTTTTATTGTTGTGATCTTTTAAAAGACAAAAAAATATTAGATGCCACCACCACAACAATTTCACTTGAGGAGGAATATAGAATTACAATATATACCTTATTTGTATTTACATCATCAATTGAGTCTAATATAGCGGCTTATACTTGCTGAAAACAACAAATGAAATGAATGTTAGTTATGAACGGGTGTAATATAACATATCAGAGAGTAAAGAGTTAGTTTTGTGGTTCAAGTCATTTGTATATATTAGAGAAAAAAGCCAAAGAGTTTTTATTATTTCTTTAGATGATATGAGTATACACCCAAAAAAACAAGCCTAAAGGTAGTCGCAATAATCTCAGTCAGTTAGCATATATGTAGTAGTAATAAATGTTTAAAGGAAAAATACCTGCTGCTGCTGTTGATGTTGAATAATTGGAATTGACTGTTGAGAGAAAAAGATTGATATCAAAAAATTTCATTCTGAACATATTTTATATGAATTGGTTTCGTTGGTCTTGGTGAATATAAAAATGTAAGTAAGTTACACACACATAGTGCATTGATGATTTGATACTTTGTTGAAATTATTTTCCCTTTGGGCAGTTTCTCTCTCTGATTTGAAGTTTTGAAAGATGAGAATCTTTTATTGATGCTCTCTCCCTACCTTTTTACTTTACTCTCTTTACTTATTCCGATGATGAGACTACCTTACTTACATTTTAGTAGGTAGATTACTAAATTGTAGTAAATACTAATAATAATGATAAGCTGACATGAAATTTAAATGAGGTACATACAACAAAAAGGGTACACTATTTTATTATTTGATATGCGGGCAATTGAGCAAAGTTCAATGAACTTTTGCTAAGGTTATCTCTCAAAATGAATTGCTTGTTGCTTCTGTTGTACAAATTACAAGTTGACATATTTTTAAAACCAACAATTTTTTTAAATATGTTAAGAGAGTCTCCCACATGGATTTTATGACACACAATGGACAACAAACAGTGACCGCACTCTCTCATGTTGACAATAAGGAGACATTTGTAGTGAAATGTTTTACTTGTTAGGAGTATTACATTACAAATTTTTTTAGCGACAAAAGTTTAGTGAGTGGACAGCAGTGAAGGAAAAATTACGATTTCATCTCCAATCTTTTGACTTGCTTTGCTTGTGTTTTTATAATCCTGTTTTTGTTCCATCTTTGACTCACTCATTACTTACAGACACAACTTATATAAATGTTTACTTCTGTTGTTGTGTCTGAGAATGTCTTATTGCATAAAGTCAACCTATAATAATTCACATGTGTTATTACTAATTTTTTTGGCAAACGTTAACATTATCGTTTGTTGACGACAACAGAAGGATGATGATGATAAGTGCAAAAAGTTGAGAAAAGAGACAAGCCGACACAATCACTATATATTTTATTTTATACTCATACTTTCGTTGACTTGTTTTCGCAAACCTTTATATATTATTGTATGACATTCATAATTTTTTTTCATACTTATGTGGCAAAAAGAAAAAAAGAAAACTGAAAAATATTGTAATAACAGTTAGTGATGGCAATATTTTTGTTTGCTTTGTATTAATTTAATTTACTTGTTGACCTGTCTAGTTAGCAAACACGTACTTCTCTAGTCAAAATGCTCCATTAATATTTGAAATGTGTTTGCAAAGTAATTTCAATTTCAATACTTAATCTACTTGTTTAGCTATTTACGCAGAGTACACACGCAAGAAAATCGTAAAACTGTTTACAAGATTTGCAAACTAAAAACAGTTGTGTGATTTGTTAATTGAATTTCTTTGCTCACTCTGAATATGGCCTCTATTCTTCATATTTCAGACAAGCAAGTGTAAATCTGTTTTTATCATTTTAAACAAACTAATCTTAAAATCTAAAACGATTTTAACAATAAATAGCAAAACCAGAATATGGATTTGTCTATGCTCAATGTAAATTCAGAATTTCTAGGACGCGAGTTAGAAAATCTCACTGACTCAGCGCCATATTGTCATATTTCTCTGTAGGGAACCTGGCAAATCAATTTTCTCAACAAGATAAATGATAACTGCCTATTTTATGAAAGCTAAAGGAAATAACGTCCATTTATTCATACAAGAAAAAATTATCAGGAAGAACAAAAACAGTTGCACACAAAACTCATATTACATGATGATGACTGATTACACAGCTAAGAAAGAAACTCTTAAGAGAGAAAAGTTTTTGGCAATTGAACTCGTGCTTGGAGTATTCAATATGGCAAAATGATGATGATAATGGGCAAGTTAGAAAACTAAAAAAGTGCATGCCGACTTACTTTATTGTACATGCCAAATGTAACTGTCATTTATATATTTGATAAGTCAGTGAAGTTTTTCTTTAATTCATTTCAACTATACTAAAAGTGTATCTCTCTCTCTGTCTACTGAAAAATTACTTATTACTTATTCGTCCTTTATTACTATCAGTCATGCGTTTTAGTTTTACCAATCCATTTCTACTTCTTTCTTCATCTCTTTTTATATGATGATGATAATAAGCACTCTACTATATGAAAATGAGTGACTTGAATGTATCTCTTTTTGATAGATATAAATGTTTCTATCTATATTACTTGCAAAATGAATATATTTTTCACCCCTACGCCTTTTTATATATTTTTTCTCTCTCTGTACTTTTATGGTCATGTCAAATATGAAATTGTAAAATGATAATTGAAACAGATAGATAATATAAATTCTATATGATTTGGTAAGTGGTAGTAGGATTTAAGGATTAAGTTTGACAGACAATCATTATTATTATCAATGATTCCATTTTGCTCTCCTTTTGTTTTCTTCAACTAACTTCATAGACTGATAAATGCAAAAGTGCTTCTCTCTTTTTTCTCCTCTTGAGTAGTGCAGATTTACTATATAAATTCGTAAACTGTCAACTTGAGAAGTAACTTATAATCTTTAACAACCTTTATCAAAACTCAACTCACCTACGAGAGTTACAATTATTACTTTCATCATTATTGTTGTCTTTTATTCCTTCCTTTTTGTTTCTTTTAGAGAGATAGCAAAAAGAGACAGACAATATGAAACAAGAAATTTTATATGAAATCATTGCAATAATAATCATATATAACTCTATGATGATGTGAAGCCCACGCATTTTTTATATTATTAAGAGAGATTTGTGTGACGGAGCAAACGACAGAGATGAAAAAAGATTGTTCACATTTGAAACAGCTTGAGTCGTCGAGTTGAGAGAGTATTTTTTCGTCATCATACGGAACAACAAGTACGAAAAATATCAAATGGACATGGGAGGTCGTAGCAATAATTTTTTCAAGTCCATCTCTTCCACGCTTGAGTTACATGCATCACTCTGAATCTTTCTTTGACTTGACTATATCTAATCACGCAAAAGGCCACCAGAAGAAAATGTGCTTGGAATAATGATGATTTTATATCGTAGACACAAATCTACAACAAAAGTTCCTTCACTCACTCACTCAGTTCTTCAGTTCAGTAAACCTACTATACAATAAAGTAAAACGGTCTGATGTCTCTACACCAGTCTGCAACAGAAAAGTTCTAATGGAAAAAATTTAGAAAAGTTTTAAAAAAAATCATTTTTCCAGAAGGGTATATGAAAGTTAAAACTATACCGCATGTTGGTATACACAATTTACATTTTACATGAGCTTCTTCTTTTTAGTTACCTTTTCTCCGTTGTTGAGTAAATTTTTCACTTGTATTTTTTCGTCATCGTAATAGAATTCATTTTACAACAGTGCAAGAAGAAACACAGAGGTATGAAAACAGTAGTGGCCAGTTACTTTTGTAGTACACACGTATAGTTTGAAAAAAAATTATGACAAACATGAAATAGACATTGAGAAAGAAGAAAAATAATAATTTCTACTTTTTCGCACTAAACCTCTAAATCTCACTTTGCTCAGAGAAGAGTCATTACATATTATGGATATAGCTCTAAGAAGAAGAATATTTTTGAGTGTTATGTTTGCAGATGAGATACAATAGTCATGAATCAACTTAAGTAGCGAAAAAGATGAGAGTTTAGTATGTGCACATTATGCCATGTACATGCTAATATCATAAACAATCATCATTTTCTAGTACTTTCCATGTCTAAAAAGTGTAAAATTTGAAATATCAAATGTATGTTGATGTGGCTTGTTGAGAGTTGTAGTGTACTTTATGAGTCAAAAGTTGACTGATATATCTTATGGTTATTATGATTAGTGTATTTTGTACACTAGTAACATTTATAAATAATTTGCATCATTTTCCAATTTTTACAAGGACGTGAGTATATTTTTTCACATTTAAATACTACAAATGTTAGGTCAAGTACTATGTAGCTATCCTTTGCTATTTGTATTTATTAGCATAATATTCAATATGTTCATATACAATTTCAGTTTTGCTATTTAGTATTTAGTACAACACTAAATATTACATTCCACTTTTAATAAAAGACCGAAAAAACTTGTTTCACATCATCAACATAATCAGAAATCAGAACAGGAGTGAGAGAGAAGAGTGTTAATTGGAAAATCCGTTAATCACTCTTAATGAGCTATATGTATACTATATACAAAACTTTCATCCTCTTAATTTAGATCTACGTGCTTGATGATGATGACTATAAAAGGTAAAAAGAATTTTGTCCAAATGCAAAACACTATTACTACTACTTGGCTCCTTGACTTGACTGACAGAAAACTAACCAATAATCTTTAGTACATAAAGATTTTACTATAAAACTTGATAACTTTACGTATGTACATATATAATATATAGTCTTAATCAGTTTGAGATAAGTAGCCAACAACTTTGACTTGAGATTTGAGAATTTAAGTAGCATGTAGCGATGAATGACTGACAAAGAGAAAATGAGAAGTAAAAAGATGCAATATTCTCCTCTCTTCTTTTCTCTTCTATCTGACACGAAAGAGATTCAAAGACTCAAGTACTGTAGAAAACAGTGTTAGAAGGAGATTTTAATTACTATTTGAATTTTGATATGCGAAACCTAAGGAATTTCCTTATTATCAAGTTACATAGAAAGAAGAGAAGAAGAGACAAGAAAAAGTCGGTAAAAAGTTCAACACATCACGCATTTTGTAAGATTGAGAGATGCACTTTTTTATATCATTTTTAATACTTTATTTCAAAACTTCCATTTAAATCGCTTCAAGTAGCTCTCTTGTTGTATTCTTATTTGACATGTTGTTTTCAAAACATTAAAATTTAAAAAGGTCCCTTCTGAGAATTTTCTTCTTAGCTTCTGTCAGAACGATAGCTATACTTGAAAAGAGCCAGGAGAAGCGATAATTTATTTCATTATAATATACAGTAGTATCAAATTATGTATTTTATCCTCAACTTGAACGTTTTGGAATCCATTGCAAAAGTTCACCGCCTTCCTTGCATATAAAAATGAGTTTATGACGTTTGCTTGATATAGGAAAAATATATAATAATTCATTTCTTCTTCTTCTTCTTTGAATAACAATATAATAAAATTGCATTATTACGCTATGCCATGAAGAAGAAAGCAGAAGCAAGTATATAATAATAATAATATTCATTTTTTGACCGAAAAACACCTCAAGGCTTAAAATTTAGTTTTGAGTTCTCTTAGTGGAGGTCTTTCAGTTTGATTGCATTTCGAATTACTCTTTCCACCATATTGTTTGTGAACCAAGAAGAATTTTCTCCTCTTCATTAGAAATGCATGGCTCAAAACGATGAGATATTACGCTTTAGTTTAATAGGCATACAAAGAGAGAAAGACATAGGTATTTTATATTAACTGACTTATATATAAGAAAAGTGTATTACATTTTGCTACTTCTTATTACTGATGTGTATTAACAATGTAGAAAGCCTTTTGGCTGTATTCTCATTTCTTTTGACTCTCTCTCTCTCTCTCTCCGTATAAATGAATCGTTGTAAATACAGGGTTTTTTTTACACAGTCTGATGTTGGTTCGCAAATTTTTATTGAACTGACATGAAAACTTTATACACTTCATTTTTATATACCGTTTACAAAAACTGAGCAATTGTGGTGCACTGACTATATGGGAAAAGGTAAATGGCTCAAGTCATAAATTGGCTATAGCATCAACAACATCAAAGCATCAAAGTTGCAAGAGGAAGATCTTCTAACTAAAGGTAATAGTTGTCGTCGTCAGACTCATACTGAGCTTTGTTAATGAGCCGTGAGATGAGAGACGTTTAGACGTCTCAGCTACTTGGCATGCATATATAATATAATGATCATCATCGATAAGATTATGTATCATATATATATATATATATATATATATAAGCAAAATGGGTGGAGTTTAAAAAAAAAGAGTTTCAAAAGTTTAAAGATATTAGAGTCGAAAGAGAGAGAGAGAAAATGCTACACTATAACGACATAAACAGCATGTGTTCTTTAGCTTTGCCCATTAATCTGACATTCCTAGAGCTACATTGCTACTAATTGAATGTGACGACATAACGTAGAGCAATGAACTAAATGGTCAAGAAGAAGAAAAGAAAAAACACCGTTTCTCAATTTTACTCTGTATGAAACTCTCGGACTTACTTCATTGAATATTGACCTTTCCAACGCATGTGGTCTAAGAATCTCACTCTCCTATGAAGAATATGAAAAAGAAGAAGCTTTCATGTTAATATGATTTTTTGACAGACGGCCTTTTAACTTACCTGAGAGTATAATAGTATTAAGAATGTAACTCTAGATTCATTCATCTGTACAAATAAACTCTGAGCCGTTGATCCACTTGACTCTCTACAATCTGACTCCTTCATCCACTCTGTTTATATCACATCAATCAGATACATCTCATGTCAGTCAGTTATAAAGTCCAAAGGGTACAATAAGAAGTATGTGAGCTAACTGTATTTATATTTTTCAGTATCTTGTATACAGATCACATTACCATCTCAATCCCATAAGGAATTCTCTGTTACGTGGAATGTTTTGTGTGTGCTTGTCAATATTAGTGAATACGATATGCTATTTTTGTAAGACTATATATTCTTATGAGCGGTATGTGTCGGATTTATTAACTAGAAGCTAAAAGGAACTGAAATACTAATGAAGTAGCATAGTTTGAAGGCATTTTCGTAGACAATTTTATTAATATTTTGCTTCCTTATTTCCATAAGTTCATATAGCCTCGAGTAGTAGTGATGTTATCCTATAATAGTATAATTGGCTTCTAAAAGCAAATGCCAAAGACAAAAATAATAACAAAGGTTAACACGTGTAGTTAAGCATAAACAGATTATAAATATAGAATCATGTACCCGGAATGTTAGTGATAAGTTCATCATCATATTGTATTTATTGCTATCAATTTTGATAAGTAACAGCAATCAAAATCCTGTTATCTCGTCGTACCCTTTGACTATGAGAATTTACTTAACCACCTTTGGTGAAAATAAATGTACCGTCCTATCTTCTACTCCTGTTTACACTTTTGGTAATGTACCTCAGGAAAATATAGGATGTAACTAACACAGCAGGAGTTGACTTAAAGTAACAATGTGACACAAGAATAGTGTACCGCTTTATTATTTTTACTTCCTATAATACCTGGCCTAAGATTTGGAGGCATTATATCTCTACTCACTTTAATGTGTAGAATTGATTGATTAGACAATATCAAAAGAGCCAATTAGTATTGTGTCTGCACCTTGTTTCCTATTGTTACTGACATAATGTAGAAATGGGACTTGAATTGTAGCTCTACACTATAATATAATAATTCAAGATGCTGGAAATAGTTGAAAGACTTTTGTAACTCCTTGTCTTGTTATTGTTTCGTAACAATAGAATAAATGAGACCATTTAGCATGAACTAATGACACTACATTTTCTCTCTTCTTGTGTCCCTTCTTTTTAAAACGCCGTTCTTTTAACTAATACTTTATTACTGCTACTTATATTGCTACACTATTCTATGTATTATATTTGAAGAAAAGAGTCCAGAGAGACAAAAAGAGAGAGCGAGGAATGATGATGGTCTAAATAACAACATCTGTGTCCTTACATTACAACAAGAGTTCCCAAAGAACAACTTAAAACTTCAAAATACATTGTTTTCACTTAGATTTATGCTCATTTGAACATAACAAGTACATAGAGTATACAAGAAAAAGTAGAAAGACTTCAAAGAGAAAATAAATTCAAACAAAAACATTTACACACATAGAAGAAGAATAAAATATATATTGTAACTCTAATACTCCAATACTATAATAGTATACTTATACTGTAAAGATGTAGATAATGGTAAAATAGTAAATTAAAGAGTATGACTCTTTACACCTACACGACTTCCCAACCATTTTCTTATACTCTTATCCCAACAAAACACTCAACAATGACCGCAATAATATCTTACACAAGTATCTATCTATTCTTCTTCAATTCAAAAGTCATGACATGAGCAACAACGACTATATGTTGTCTGCAGTTAGTAAAATCTATTTGAATAACGAGCAAGACACGAAGGATGAAAAAGTCTTATATATTCTTTCACGCTATGCCACTTTGTATTATTTGCATTTCTCTCTCTTCTCCAAAGAACAACTACTAATACTGATAAACTAACGAACTTATCACTTTTTGAGTCTAGCTTTAACAATAAGTATAGACCAGGAGCCTTTTATAACAATATATACTCATTTTATTTTATAGTCATACACACAAGTCTAAAAAAACATAAAGTGTTACGAAAGAGATAGCAAGAAGAGAATCATCATAGTGTTTGAAAAACATGACGATCGACTACTATTAAGCTAACACTAACATTATATATATATAATTTCCTCTTTGGAGAAAGATATGAGATAGAAAAACTTTTCATAGTGAAGGTTAGTTATAGTTTTTTCTCTCTGACTGAGAAATGTGTTGGCATAAGAGAGAGAGAGAAAAAAAATAAACTTTGCTTATTACACTCGCTACTCATGCATAAAGAAAAATAGTCGTTGGCAGTAAGTAGTAGTAGTAGTAGCTAAAGGAGAAGAAAAAATATTAGGAAGATGTTATCTTTTGGGTTGGTATTTGTCGTGTCGGGACTCTGACTTAGCTCATAAGCCAAAGTTGAGTAAAAAAATACATAGGCCGACTATGTACAGTCTAATGGCTTCAGAGCATCATGAGAGAATGGAATAAATGGAAGTTTATTAGTATTCGACAATCTAAGCTGTGACACGAATTAATGATGATGGACGTGATTTGTAGTCATGCTCTTTTCGTCTGAAGAGAAAAAAAGATAGGATATAAGAAGATGATGATGCTGTAGCAATTGCTACTTTAGTAAACATACTGAGAGAGACAGTCATGCATGCAATGCAGCACTCATGATTCCTCATGATATTATATTGAAATAGCATGACTCTATAGTTTTGTGTTGTTTGCATAACAAACAAAAATGCTCAATGGTCAGAGACAGGCATCCCATTGCCAATAATCTAAGAAGGAAAAAAAAGAAGCCCATTAGCATGCAGTAAAGCACTTTGACTATACTCAATTTATGTAGAGTATATATGTATTAGTAAAGTTAGCAGAAAAATATGGTGATCACAAGATGGTAAGTAGAGAGAAAAACGCAATTTTTTCTCCACGTGAGATGAAAGAGAGAGATGACGATGAGACTGTCTGTGTGACAAGAAGAGAAGGACTTTGACTATACAATTTTTGAGATGAGACACCTTTCCTTCATATATAAATTGAGTATGCAAAAGTACGAGATTAGTTTGATTGATAATCCGTCCATTGCATGAGAAATGAGCATTGGAGCAGCAGCAGCAGAAGAAGAAGCAATTGAGACTTTTAAGATGTATAAAGTATTTAACTATAAAGAAGAATTATATATATATATATTGAGTAAAAGACTGCCTTCGTTTGCCGGTGTCAAAAAATAATTGAATGTCTCTGCGTCTCTCTAATACTCTGACGACTCAACCTGTCATCATCTCATGACTTTGTAATAAAATGAAGTGAAGCGCTAAACAAAAAAATAAAAAGCTAATACACCATCTCAAACAGGTGACATTGACTTAATCACGTATAAAGAAAAGTTCAATCTCCTTTCTATAGTATATGATGATCTATTATGTAAGGAAAAGTTTTTCATTCTCCTGCTCGTTAAATCTTTAATGCGATGACAGGTTGAACATTATATTATATTAAATAAACTGGCATAACTATTAAGTAGTCAACTGCATTGGCATTATATATAATTTTAGTTTTTATATATATAATCTGTCAAACAACTTCCGCCTCTGTCGATCTGTATAAAATTTATGCATGAAGAGACTTTTTGTACTAGTAGAGAGTATATGGCTCATTTGTTGTTTTTTTTCGTTCGATCCAATTTTCATTTCAAGGAGTTTTAAACCTTTTTGTATTATCAGTTTGGTCTTCGTTTTAGAATAATCATCATGATCTGAATGTTAAATAGGTACTGAAAGTTTGAAAAAGGTTTCGTCTGACTTTAGAAGATTTTAAAAAGTGAAGATTAAAAAATGATGCCTTTAATTCGTCTTTCTTTGGTAGTCAAAAAAGAAAAGATTTCGGCTTTTACTGTGAGAGTATTAAGGAGTAATGAACGAGAAACGGAAAGGATGATGTTGATGTCTTTGAGTGAAGCTTCTTTCGTTCAACGTAAAAGCAAATTACAGAGTAGCAGATAGATAGTATGCATGGTAATTTATGCATTGATTATAAACACTCACGACCTACAGGGATTTTTTCCTTCAGAAGAATAAGATGAAGAGGAATAAACTTATACTACATTTTTATTTTAATTTTGATCCCCAATGTATTTTTCTAAATCAGCATCTTTTCGGATGATGAGTTGTTGCTCCCAACTCTCTCTTGAAGTCAAAAAAGTTTCGTCTAGTTTTACCTTAAGTCAATGTCCAGAGTAAAATACATGTAAATTGTAGATAATAATTGTAAATGTCTATGTCAAAAGCCTCTTTACGACTACGTGACATTTCTTATCAGAGTGATACATCCAGGTTAAAATTTTTTGACGTGTGAATTTCTTCCCAAATCAGCTCAGCAAATCAGACATATATTTCTATATAAAATTGCTCAGTGAGTATTTTATTTTATTATTTCATTAAGTAGAATAAAAATTCTGTATGGCAGCCCAAGACACAAGAAAAAATGGCTGAGACTTTGAGACGTAATATAATAAATTGCATTGTTTTCATTTGTCATTTCCAGTAAAAATTCATATTTCTTTTTTCTAAGGCTTTCCCCACGCCATGTTTAGTATAAAATTTCACTAGGAAAGAATAAGAGAATGCCTTCTGTAAAAATCCAAGGTTCTCAAAAGTTCTCACAGTACTGCAAAACAACATAAGCTGGTAGTAAGTATATTATTGCTAACAATTCTATAAAATGTAAGTACGTTACTAAATAAGTAGTAAACAAGCATAAAAAAGCTTCAGAAGGAAAAAAATCAAGTCGGGAAGTTGTCATCCAGAACTCTTCTTCTTCTTTTTTAATTCTCTGTCTCTTAGTCTTACACTGAGACTTTAAGGTAAATGCTACACATTAAAATACCTGTTGTGACTTAATTGTCTCGTACAACAATATGAGCAGCAGTAGCCCTCCTCTCTTTTTAAGCTAACTACTATAATACGAAGAACAAACTAAATGAGTGGTTTTGGTATATTATAATGGTTGACTAATATTTATCTGATTTGCGTCAACAAGTTTTACTAGTTCTCTTGAATTTGCTCACCTACATAATACCTATAAGATAATTAGGAGATGAAGAAGCATTTAATACACACAAAAGTACATTTGGCTAGTGTGATGTAGTTTGTATTTTGGCCCAGCTCTTAACTTTGGTAATCTTGATGTCCTTTTCTTTTTTTTCTGCTCCTTGTTTTAAATCTGTATCGTCATCAGTTATCTTCTGTGTAGATAGAAAAATTTGCATACATTATACAAAAGCCTTTTGCCATCATCTGCAAATGATGCCAGCCAAAGCCAAAAGAAAAATTGACAATACACCGGGAGAATGTTGGCATACCTTCTTACACAAGAAACAAGACAAGTCAATGTGATTTATATTAATCAGTAGCTTTATTTTTTCTCTTCTACTATGGTAGTTGTCAATGTAAGTCAATTGTAAACTGATTTTTTACACATTGCATACTAAAGCGTAATAATTGTATTGAATTTCTTCTGTCGTCTTTTCTGTGTGTACAGTTGCCAGATGCTGCCAATCCACTTCTTTATAACTTAAAGATCTTTCAACAATAAGCATTTCTTTTCCTTTTGCTTGACGATGATGATGACAACGACAACAAAAGTTGTACAAAGCTTTAACTGTTTAATAGGTAGACATGAGTGTATCTTATTTCGTCATTAGTTAAATGTTTCATGATGGAGTTCAGTTAAGCATTTATAACATTTTAAAATATTCAATAGGTGCTCCTCAACTGTCATAAAGTAAAGCAGTACAACAAAATGTCAATTTGATATTTGTGTTACGCTCTGACTGAGTTCACTGAGTTGACTACCGTATATTATGCTAATCATATCTCTTATAAGTATTTTATGAACTACTTTCCACATTTTCTCTATAGTACATTTTAGCCAAGCCTATTAATATTCTTCATTGTTCACAGAACAGTCATCAGCATACTATATATTTATTTATGCTAATTTTTGCCCAGTGCAATTTCTTTTTTGTATATTTGTATCAAGTAGTAAGTAGTCTATTTGCATTACTACAATACATAATCTCTTTTTGCTTCAAGCTTTTTTCTATCTATCTCTCTCTCTCTCTTCAGCAATATGAATTGCTAGTGTGATGCTACACATTGTTTCTTCCAACCAATTATTTTGCTAATTCCTTCAGGCTCCCATTATTATACTGTATATACATATAACACTTTTTACACATTACTATTAGAGTATGGTCAGAAAAGACAAGACAGAGATCAAATTGTTTGATTAGACAAAAAAGAAAAATATATACAGGAGTTCAAAACATTAGACAAGAAGTAAGAAGCTCTCTCATAGAGAGAGAGCAAAAATCAAAAATTCTTAACACAGATACTTATGGAAGAACAACACTTTATTCACTCACTGTGCCAACTTATTTTCTGTCAGAAGTAAATTAGCATTATTATAATATTGTTGGTGGATTTCTTTTATAAAAATATAGTGCATTTTCTTCTCTGGATGCTAATAATGCTATAGAATTTTATAGATCTAGGATAGGATAAAAATGTAAAATTGTAGTTTGCTTATACATATTGCATGCATCAATCACATACTACTAGAATTAGTGCTTTACACTGCTAGATAACTAAAACAAGAGTTAATGTAAAATGCAAGTGAGGAGGCTACTACATTTATTATACATTGTTAAAAAAGACTTTTATCTTTAGTTTATGCAACTAAAGTTCAGATGCAGAGTTGCATGTAATGTTATTATAGTTTTTAGTACTATGAGTATAAACGGATGAAGCAACCCTATAATTTTTGACTTAGTTTTTAACATTTTCCTTTCTGTTGTTCATGGAGCCATAGAATTATATTCAAAGAGCAAAAAGGTGAGGGAGTAAGTCATAAGTCGTGTTGGCCACATATTATATGATAAGAGTGAATTAGAATTGTGAAATAATATATGTGTGGAAAAGTGAAGAGCAAATAGAATGGACAGATTTCAGATTTTTATCAGCGTGAAAGTTGAGCTGTGGCTATATACATATATCATAATTGTCTAGAGATATATAAGGATGCATTTAATACATACAGTGCAATTTCTGTCTTCTTTTGACGTTTAGGGTTACATAGTTGTAGAACATGACTGATAATTCGGATTAATTTTTTCTCTCTTTCTTGTCTACCTCTATTCGTGTTGTTTAGTAATTCAAGCACGTAGTTTAATATGAACTAATAAGTATATAAATTAGTTTAAGTAATACGTTTAACTAAAATTGCCAGGAAGGCACAAGGAGTTTAGTATTAAGCAAACAATAGGTGGATGAAATAAATTAATAGTTTCTCAAAGTCAAAAACTTTTTTTAGGTCAATCAACTCACAATAGAGTAATGTTAATAAAATGAAGACAAAATTTATGACTATGATGAGTTATTACACGAGAGACTAGACTATATATTATTATGTCGTTGATTTAGATGACAATGTTAGATATAGTCTTTAGAATTTAGTATGTGTGAAGCATGTACCGTAGAGTACTATTGTTGTGGATACCCAAAAATTTCATTTTGGTATTTTTATTTTTGTAATGTCTCCATAACTCAATTTAACATAGAGTGAGCTATTTAGAAGTTTAAGAAGAGTGCCGTCAAAAGAAGAAAGTCAGACAATGGCCTGTGGTCAACGTAAATACTAAGCTAAGCTATACAAAAACTATTTGTTTGACATACGACAGAAGAAGGCAAATACCTTAGAGTCATAAGACATAAAGTCTGAAATAATAATAAGACCAATAAAGCACTAGAAAGAGAGAGAGATATGCATAATAATAATTTGGTTATTTAGACAAGAAGAGAAAACTATAAACCGAACATTAGTAGCCTTATTTTCTTGTAGTTTATGGTTTTTGGCACAATGAACATTATGAACCATGGCGTCAGCTCTTATATATTTTCAACTTTATATGTACAACAACAACGTGTGTGTTACTTGTTGAAATGAAAATTACAAGCAACGGTAACAAGTCCAGAAAAGTCACAACTTATACTAAAAACATTGGTCATAAAGGGAGGAAAATATTACCTGAACATGACTGAAAAGTTCTTAAAAGTTTCAACAAGTCCATTGTAAAAAATCGCTTAGGTTTCTCATATATGATATAAAACCTTTGAAAATTACTTGACATATATGAGAAGATATATATAAAGTCTTTAACATTTTTCTCTATACTTTTTTCCTCTTATTTTTATTTTAGTGTTCCTATTAGCTCTCATGTCTTGTCATAACTTTGTTCCTTTTTCTGTAGTCATATTGCACTTGTTGAAATGTTGAAAGGTAAAATAAGTATCTCTTAAAATCAAATTGCTCCTTTAGAAAAAAAGGTGTGTGTATATGCCATATGCATATTATGCTATCTTTAAGGTCTTGAACAAATATCCAAGAAACTTGAGATTTTCCTTTACCTTCAATTTATTTTTAAATTAAATTTCGGTTTTTGGTGATGGTGGTCTACATATACGTATAAATATTTGACTCTCTAATTCTCTTGACAATCAAATAAACGGTACTTGGTACGTGATGTTTACAACTACTGCAGCTAATGTCTACAAAACATCCTATTCAAATGAAGAGCACTTTGACAGAAAGCTACTGTCTTCATTGTGTAATTATATTTAGAAATGGAAGAAGGGTATTTTATTACATGTAGACTAAAAATATATATTGAACATTTGCTATGAATAGTTATTGTATTTCAGTTTCACTTTTCGTCTCTACTCTAATTTTAAGTTGCAACTTAATGAAAAATGATCTAATGTTAGTTTTCATCACATTATCTATCTAAATTCTTTTCACTTGCAGCTAGAATACAAGAACTCTATTGAATTGCATTATCGACGACCGCAAATGAGCAATGTAAATGCTTTTCACCAGTTTTATTGAAACGTTACCAACTTTGCATGATTGGCACAGCAGGCAAGCAACAATGAATTGATATGAATTTTATACAGCCCTAAAATGCTTTTGTTTCACTCAACTTCAATCGTCACCGTCATTGTTTTCATTTCGCCGAAAAATACTGCATGCCATCAATTCTACTATCATTCTTCAAACATTACATTTTAATTTGCTCTTTTATTTCAATTTCATTTCATCAGTCGACTAATGAATAATGTAGAAGAGAGGACAAGGACATTAATTTAGAAATAACAGTAGAGTGTATAGTTTAATAGTTACACAATGTGTTTTGTTTATACTTTTGATTATAGAGTAGTACGCTCATCATCAACAAAACACAATGATTAAATGACAATAGGGACGGCTTAGCATTAGTGCTAAACGTTAATGACTATAAAACATCAAGGCTTTTTGTCGGTCTCTACATATACACATTGCTTACTTCTACTACTTTATGTCATTCACTCATTTCTTTTACCATTTAGCTTAATAGGAAATGACGAGTGTTGTTGTGGTTGGTGAATAAGAATAATAATTGTGTTTTACGAGCTTGTGTGCAATGCAACAGTAAGGTTTTTGTTGTAATTGGTTAACACATTGGTGATAACTGAAAAAAGCAACATGTTAATCTTAAAGCTAGCAATATACTCTCATCTTTGACGTCTTCTTCTGATTGGTGCCTTCAACTACAACTAGACAAAAAAAACAGACCCTTAGTATTACAAAAGTTGGGCAGTCATTGAGTTACTAATGTCCTGTCTAAACTCTCACGGTGAAGAATTGTGAATGATGATTAATAGTTTTTCTTTCCCTATTGTATACTGACTCCACTATCATCTTATGATGTGACTCTTGAGAAGAAAAATCTTAAACTCTTATATTCATAGAGCATGACAAGTGGAACCACTAACTGAGTGATGATTCGTTAGTTTCCTTTATGCTTTTTAGTTTCATGTGCCAACCTACTTTGCATAGATGACTTCCATGTTGGCTTATTTTAAATATATTCTTCTTAGCCTTCAGAATATATATGCTTCTTGGAGTCTACCGGAAGTTTTATTATAAGAGTTTCATCATAATATGCAACAGACAAATAACTAACAAAATATAATATAAAGTCGCTCTGTTTTTCTAGACTATTAGAACTCGCACAGTTAAACACTTAATTGTGCCAATAAAACAAAACTGCTTTGCAAAGAATTACAACTCTAGAAAGAATATTTACTACCACTACTTATTACTACAAGTCATAGCACTGCAATTTGTAGGGAGATTAGAGGTGTCGTAAATATGAAATACGTGCTTGAATTTTCTATAGTTTGTATTTTGTCTACAACATGTAAAGATTGTAAAAAGATTCATATATATACATATATGAGTCAACAACAACAGTCTGTGAAATTTTTTAAAGCATTTAATTTTACTAGAGATTATTCAGATCAAGTAGTCTCTTCAGATTTGCGTTTATTGATAGCAATTTATTCATATTATTATGTCGTACTTTATAAAGATATATCTTAGAAATTCAATTCTGTTGTTTATAAGGTATAAAGTCTTGAGCTTTTCTTATACTATTACCACCACATATAATCTTATTTCAAAATGCAATTCACGTTCTCCCGAAAATAGTATAGATACAATCAACAACAGTATAAAAAGATGTAAACTCGAAAAGAATTAATAGCCTATATTTTTGTTTGGGTGGAGGAAACATAGAAATTAGTCAAAGAGTTTTTCATCAGAAAATCCTGAGGAAGCCGACAATATTACTATACTTAAGTGTTTTAAAAGCAGGTATGCTACAAACAACACGCAAATGCATAATTGGTAAAGACCAAATTGTAAAATGCTTATTAACTAAAAACTCTCATGTCTCATGTAACTACAACTTTTAGAAAGAAATAGGATGACAGAAAAGCAGACGTAAACACAAGACGATACAAGGTGTGGAAAATTTTTCTAATGTAATAGCTCGTTTATACTCACCTAGTGTAGTGTGATGGTGGTTTGGTGATGTAAAAGAGTTTGTAAAATCATAAGATAATAAGCCTAGAGTGAACCAACATTGTTAAATCGACTACGTATATCCAAGCACCATACTTATGTTGGAATTATACTGAGCCAAAAATCATAATAAGCAAAATATGCAAGTAGTACACTGATAATCAAGTGGTGGTAATAATATATGCAATTTACATGGAAATCTAAGAAGTTATATACAATTATTACATTCAATAACATACTTTTTAAATGAGCAGCAATACCACAACACTTTTTTTCTATACTATATGAACTATATGGAGTAAACATTATAATAATAAAGTGGCAGCTATGATTCATTATTCATTTACATTAGTCGACGAAGGTATTTTTTTCATAGCTAAAGTTGACAAGTGAGAGTGTCATAAATAATTTTTTTTTCACCTGGGCCAAATGGCAAATTATATATATATGTGTATCCAATCAGCCACTCACAGGGTGCAAATTGCTAACAACAAAGTTATTATTATGTTTAGACTTTAGTATCAAAAGCAAGGAGTGAAAAAATTATACAGTATACTTATATATATGTACTACTTTGTAATATATATAATGAGTGACATGACACTTTGGTTTCTGTTGATGACTGACGACGAATAAGATGCTGGTTTGGTTATATATTGGTTGTAAAAAAGAGCTCTATATATTGCTTAATCTAGTAAAGTAGTAAAAACATTTAGCGGACAAATGCTAGGTCACTTGAGTCATCAGTTACAACAATAACTTTCTTATTTCTTTATGAGCGCCCATCATATTTTTGAAGTAACTAGCTCGAGAATTTTTTACTTCAAGGAGACAGGTAAATTACCTATTCGCGTCTCTTTAGCTAATTTATGTTTTAAAATAGAGCCGCCGAACTCGTAAAGAAAATACGGAAATCATGAGAAAAGTGAATGACTTCATCTTAAAAAAGAAGTTATAAGGGTTAAACCCTGACATGCTTTTAAACCCTCATAAAAAAACCTTTTGAAAATATTTGACATCAACTCTCAATTCACTCATTAGTGGAATAGGTCGTCGTTATTTGACTCAAAACGCAGCATGTCATGTCAGTCTACCAACAATAACATGTTAAGCTTTTCTACTAATACAACCTTAGAACCCTTTTTGCTACTCATACACGCTAATAAGCTTAGCACGCAAGAATTTCAAAGAGACCTTTTATTATTGCCATTTTCTGATATACTATTGGCGTTTTAAAAAGGTTTTGCAGTCGTCGTAACCTTTTTTTCAAATAAATACCTTTGATTTTTATGCGTGTGTTTGTGAGTGAGTGCAAATCAGATTTAATAGCCGACTATGTAAGCTACAATACAAAGTGTATACATATAAACTATAAAGCTAAAAGCCATGTTACATAGAAAAAGAATAATAGTAATATAAAAACAACAGCTTGCTTATATTCTGTTCGTGCTTCATCTTCCTCCTTTGACTCTTTTAACTATTGATCACCACCTTTTTTCATTGGCAAAGATATATAACTCAAGCTAAAGTAAAATGCGTGTTGAGAGAAACAGGTGCGTGTGATTACAGGTAGGATAATGTGTATCTAATCAAATCAGAGATAGAACAAAGTCATACACACATATAGGCAGAAGGATATATATCTACATATAAAGTATTGAGAGTTTTTGTATAACTAAATCTTGTGGGCTATAAAATTCTAAAAGCTTAACACACTTGCTAAAGCATTTTGATAGCTTCTGACTTTTAGTATATATACCTATACTATATAAGAATCCTTTCAATAATTACAGTTTTGAGTTCTCCTCTTTGAAAACCTTTCATTCCTTAGCTAAATATTCTGATGACGATCTGAGAGAGTCTGACGCTTAATATGATGATTGCAATTCTCATTCGGGGAGCAATGAGCCCATCTCAAACATTAACAATATTAACATAGCTTTCCCATTAACTAAAGAATCTCTTTTAGTCTTTCCTTCTTTGCTTAGATTATATGACTATTGGCTACTTTATGCTCTCCACTGTGTCTTTAGCCCATTTATTTTTTCTCTCACTACTGATGCTTCATCTCTGATGTCGTGAAATTCAAGACGTTTTTGACTTTTGATGTGAAGCGACGACCGACCCAACAGAGACACAACTTTTATAGTATATATATAGTACACCTGTCCTGTTCTGTTCTCTTTACTCTAACTTTGGCTGATACACAATGATATGTAAATAGAAATAGTTCCTTTGAAATATTTTACATTTACAATGTAAACTCTAGTTGTTGTTGGCACTCTATATATTCCATTTTATAAATTCTGACCATCAGCAAAAAAAACATTACTACTTTTACCACCAATAGAGATACAATGAAGATGATGACTGTAGTTAATTCTTGAGAATTGTAGTAAATGTTTACAAAGAAGTTGATAAAAGAATGTGTTATCTTTTTTCTTCTTTTGATCTTTTGTATGGATAAGCGCAAATGACTACTATGAAGACAAAACACTTGTTGCTGCTACATTGTTGAGTGTTTGTGCAAATATATAATTTTGCATACTAAACATATATACACTACTATTGTTGATTGTAAATATAACAACTAAAATTTAATGAAATGAAGGAAACTTTGAAGAAGAAAAAAATGAGCTTTTAACAATGTTGACGAAATCTGCAAAGAATTTTAAGTGGTGAGATATAACTCATTAAAAATCAATGTTTATACTTTGTGAAAAAGATTATGAACTTTCACTCATTTAATGTATATTTCTTATATGAGTGAGTATATTGTCGGTTAAGAAGAGTGTAGTATAATATTTAGTGGAATTTTTTTAAGAAAAGGGATGCTTCTGATAGATAAAGGAATTTATACTAATTTACAATCTCATGTTTTGTTGTCTAGATCTAAGAGAGAGCTATGATGATGCTGATGAAGGCGCTTGACTTTTTTCTTCTGCTGAGGTTAGTCTGAAATTGTAATTGATCAAGAAGGATTGAACCTAAGGTGATTTGTGTACACTAGTGATTATGATTAGCGGCTTTTGTCCTAGAGCAACTCTCCAACTATTAACTACTTGATGTGATATGAGGAAACTAGAGCAATTTGCATTTTCAACATTTTGCAACTACATTATATACTAATGCTATACAGCATATATATATATAATTGAGTGAGGCGGAGCTCTCCTTTTTGCTTTAATAGCGTTCATAGACCTAAGGAGCTATGAGAGAAGAAGAAAATTTCTATGTAGTATTTAGTGTTAGTACATATAGACAATATTAATTGCAATTTGCAAACATCGTTATCATCAGTATGTATATTATATACTTTTTAATGTGCCTTTCTATACTCTGCTACTACATACACTTTAGATTTTTGAGTTCTTCTCCGATATTTTCATTTTCCGGGGTAAAGTTTAGAGTTGTTATAATAGTTTTTTTTCTTTGGTAAATTAGTTTGCATTTAGTTTTTGCGTGTTTGCGTAAAGATCCGGTTTTGAGGAATTTGTTATAAAGTTTTCTCCCTCTAAATACCTATTATTTCACAAGGAGCTTAATTGATTTTTTGAACATACCATATACTTACTTTAAAATTCACTTTTGTTCTCAGTAATTCAATATTCTATTAAAATGTAGATAGTAGGAAAAAAAATTAAAGCTTACGTTATTAAATTTGTACATAGTGACAAAATGTCTGTAGTGGAAAATTTTCAATGTTGGCTAATAATTCTTCATATCGTGCCATCAATCAAAAACTTGAGGGGAAATTATAGACAAATTATTGCATGCAAATCAAACAGTAGACTTTTTTCATGGCGTCAACACTACTATGTACATTGATATAACTTTTTAATAGTTTTGACTCACATCATAATATCAAAAAAGAAAGAAAAAATTATACTTTAAATGGGGGGAATTAAGGCTAATTGAAATAAAAGCTGGTCAACCTTCGCTCTTTGCAAATCAATGGCTTCTATGTTCGAACACCTTCAGTATCTTTAGAGCTTTAGTTGTAATAGCTCGTAATTGTTTGTCATAACATGTATATGAATGCATCATCAGCTCTACAACATATGTTGGTTATTAATTTTATTTTACATATTGTGTAAATGTTTCTTTTAGTTATTATGGTTGTTCAATATGCAAATCACATTTTACATTGCAAATTTTATAACAATAAAGCTTGAGGCTTTTATTTAGAAAAGGAACAGAAGAAACGAAGTAAATAGAAAATTTAGCAAATTAGTTATTCTGAGCAGTAGTCTATGTGTGTCTTATTGAATTGATTTCCTTTTAACTCTCCTTGTTCTCACAATGACTATGTAAAAACTAATCTACATAAATATTACAATATGAAAATATCAGAGTAGCAACAAACAAACACACAAACAGCCAATTTAAAATTTATTGTCAGAGTAGTGAACCAGACTGTTTTTTTTCTTCTTCTCAACACACTAAATATTTTGACAGCAGGAGAGTTATGAGTGCAGACCAACAGAATAATGATACTGACACTAAAATGTCTATAATGATGTTGGCTCAAGTGAGTTTTCCAATATTGAATATATGAAAAATGCGACAATAGACACGAAAAAAGAGACAGAAGTAGTAATAATATTATTATTACAGAGAAAGAATAAGAAACAACTTTGTGGCAATAGTCATAAAAGAATTGAGACTTTTTAAGAGTTTTCTTTACACAGGAGGTGATCTAAGTAAATCTTCACGGGGAGCACATAAGTAACATTTAGATGAGAGAAATTTTTTTCAAAAGAGTTTTATTCATTCAGTGAGATGTTTTGTGCTACACATTATATACATTATTATAATGTATATATATATAAAAGGCCAAGAAGTAGTTCAAGTAGTAGTCAACTTCTTCTCTATTCTAAAATCAACTCGGTCGGTGTTCTTGTTGTTTTGCTTATTATGATTTTGCTTTATTTTGACTTTATTACTGAGTCAAGTGGAGCAAACTAACTAACTAGAAAAAATTATTATAAGCCTACTGCTCCTCCTTTTTAGCTTTTTAAGTTTTGACTTTATTTTTTTTATTTCTAAAGAGATCTTATATATTATTCAAGTGAGCAAAGTTATTTCCTTTTGCATTTTTACATTACATGACAGAAATGTGTACTTCTCATTTAGCATTTAATGGTTAGATTGAACGAATGAACTTTATTTTACAAGGACCATATTATACCATACATACTAAAGTCAAGTCGAAAGAAAAAAAATTGAAAAGATCTATCTCTCCCATGTACAAGAAAAAGAGAGATAGAGAAAATCTGCTAGCAATTAGCATTCTGGTCTCGCAAGAGCTTTTTGACTGTTGTCAGTAAATTACTTTAATTGTATATGAAAGGAGATGATCATATTTTAGCTCTGTGGTGGACATGTACTCCAATCGACATTGTAGAACTAAAGTACTTTGTGTGCGAAAAAATAGGCAATTTACACGCAATGCAATTAAACCATTCAACAATATATAATTCTTATACTGGTGGGTGTTGGTTCACTATATGAGTACATTATTGCTTTTATGTGTTCTTCTTTAATAGTACTTTATACCATAATACCACTTGGTGCGAAAAGATTTTCAGCTCCAGTGCATTTCTTCTTCTTCTATGAGTATACAAAATGTATACTATAGTCGGTGAATCTTCATTTTAGCTTTTACAATAAACAGCACGACTTCACCAAAGACATTACAAGAGAGAGAGAGAAAGAAGCAACTCATTTTTTTCCTTATCGTGTAGTTATGCATCTTTTAAAAAACTTTTTCTCAAAATCTTAATTAACTCATGCTCAAAACTAATGTGTAATGTACATTACATTATAATCTACAAACTAAGTTATGACTTACTTGAAAGAGACTCTTAAAGAAGAATAAAATGAATATATGGTGTTCGTGTACTATGCTCTTTTTCTCTCCAAACACATTATAATTACTCGCTAGCACACATTATTTTACTATCACATGAAATCCATTTCAACTTGTAAGCAGTAAGGAGCTAGTAGGCAATCACTAAATTAAATTTTAATTGAAACTCATTTTGGAGTTTGAAAAAATATTGTAAGTACTTTTTATTATGTATACATTGTTGGTAGTAGTAGTTCTATGTAAGTAGCTTAATAATTTAGTAGTAATCAAAAATCACAATCATCATTCTCTTTTCAGAATATATTCTGTCTGTCTAGCCTTAAGCCACTTGACCGACCTTAAGACATGACAGAGTTATTTTATGACAATCTTTACTGTTCATCTTCAAAATGATTTTTGTACATACACTATACCTAGGCTATTAACTTTATGAGTTTCATCATCGTAATATTCATCATAATATATTTTACATTAAAAAAAAGTTATTTGTAGCTTCATTTTTACTCATCGTCGTATACATTATATAGCATGCGGGACTTTGTGTCGTTTATATAAAATCTCAAAGTATCATCATTTATTTTTTATTACTTTATTCTTCTTCTCATTCTCTCTCTTTAATCGCACGTTAATACATTGCTAAAAATTCAAAGGAAAAATTCTTTTAAAAAGAACCAAGGTTTCTTTTATACAATCACATTTCGGCAGAACTTCATAATAATATCAACTATTCATATTATTCAGCAATGTCATAATACTAAAATGCTTAACAATAGTACGTATAGATACTACATGGTAAATACATTACTAGACATAAAATAACAATATGATTTGTCATAAAATGTATGCAAATTAGCTTGTCTACTCTGTATAGCA
>VCNE01000937.1:0-44278 GCA_009869805.1 Oncopodura yosiiana
GGGACGCGGAAATCAAAGGACGCTGAAATCTAAGAGACGCGGAAATCAAAGGACGAGGAAATCGGGACGCTGAAATCAAAGACGAGGAACTTTTGGACGAGGAAATCGCATGTAACCCTTGAAAACATTGAAGAACAGAAGAAGATAGCAATGATATAGCATCATATGAATGATTTACAAGTGTTACAGTTAAGACTAGACTGTGATACTTACTGGTGTATTATTATAATTTTCTTTCATAATTAGTAGATGTTCATTGTTTATTTCCGTGTACTATTTATTTAAAGTTGCATTATTTCTTGTTACACTTGCATAAACATATTTTGTTTTTCATGTAGCAATGTTCATAATGTCATTGTCGTGTCGGTTTGTTCCTTTTTTCTTTAGTGCATTACTGAATACTTGAGCAAATTGTAAAACTCAGACAAGTGAGAAAAAATAAGCTGTAAACTTGTATACATTGCACACCAAGAACAGAGAAAACAAAAACATTAAAACTGTTTCAAGTCAAGACAGACGAAAAGCTCAATATTATTTATTGGTTGGAAAGCAGTAACTACAGTAATTTGAAACTTTTGTTGTTCTAAGCTCCTTTTACTGTTACGTCCCTTTAAAACATAAAAAAATAAAGGTTTCAGTCAGCTACTCAAGTACAATTATACTACTTCCAAAAGGTTTATTTGACATTTCAAGTCCAAGAGAGAAGATACCTCTATAGTATAATTTACAATTAGCAATGACTGCATGAAGTATTGTTTTAGTTAAAGCTGACATTATAATGATGAGTATTAAAAAGGATATGTACACTATGAATTTGCAGATTTTATTTTGGGTTTGGCAGAAACATGTTAGTATAAATCTTGTCGCATATCTCAATCTCTTGACAAAGCATTTCGTATAGAGGAATTATGTATGGCTTAACATGACATAAAGTGACAATAACATTTTTTACAATATGAATAAATTTTTTCTTCATCCTGACTTTGTCTCTAGTGTGATACATAAAAGAGCATTTCAATTTGCTATGTTATTTTGTTCTTGCTGGGTAGCAGCTACTGGTTTTTTGGGTCTTATGACATGTTTGACACGCATTTTTTTGCTCAGAGAGAAGAAAAGAAAAGTGCGTTCTTAAGAATATATATATGTAGCCATGCATGAGACACTATACTGCTTTGTAAAATTGTTTATTGCTGTAAATGTGAAATGTGTAACAAGACTACAGACAGAGTAAAAGAAAAGTTTATTGTTGTTGATTTGGTTTTATGTTTGAGTAATCATGCACGCATTTACACGCATACTCTGTCTCAGTGAGTGTTCTAAAGAATCTGCAAACAAATCCATGTATTAGCTTACTTTGTAAGAGAATGGCTAGATTAATTAGTTTGATGATTTATCATGGGTAAAAAGGTTTATATGCTAAAATGAGCTCGTTATATTTATTTCTAGAGGAGTACAAAATAGATGATTTTGAGGCTAGAATGATAAGCCTTAGATTGCTATCAGAAATTCGATTTTGAAGAAACCAGTGGCTTCTAACCAGTCAGTTACGGTAGTTTTAGATGTTATAAATACTATGCAATAATTTATTTGAAGTTGTACTACATGTGTAAGAGCTTGTGAACAAGTTTCACTTTTTTCCTTTCCGGATTCTCCTCATTGACTATAAATGTTGGCTACACACATATTAGCTATGCATGTAGAAATTTGTAGAATACCAGAGTTGAGATGAGATTTCAACTTTAAAAAGTTTTGTAGACCAGCAAGCAGATGAAAACAGAAACTTTAAAAAATGTGTCTGTAATGAGTAAAGACTTCAGGCTATTTATAAAGCCCTGGTGCAGTGTGATGAAAAATTATCATAACGTCCTCTGGATGATGTTACATATTTAAAATTTAGCAATTCATATGTCTATCAAGAAGAGATGAGGAAATGTTAATTATTGTCGACAGAAGCAAACCAACAGAGCGTCAATGCATAAAACTACATAATTGATGGTATGTTCTTTCGTCACGTCTCAAGTTGACAACGGAATAAAGAGAGAGAGAAAGAGAATTTGTTATGCAACAATATTATAAAGTAGAAATACAATAAGAATAAAAGTGTTAAGTTGTTGACTATAATCTAAATACTTACTGAGAATTGGAAATTTGAGCTATAAGCCTATTTTTATTTTCAGTGTAAAATTAGTAGAAATATGCAAAATCTACATACAGTTTTGTGTTACAATTTATTTCAACTTTAGTATGTAGTAAGGAAAGTGTACTGCAGAGTGTACAGTGTAGATTCACCTCTTAACTTGACATTAGTACAACAACTACTGCAAATAACTGATGACAACAACTATACAACGGTTTCCTGCTCTCTCAAAGTTTCAATGAATTGTCTTTTTAGAACTATAGGAAGGATCTGAAGTAATAAATGTTGGTCTCATTGCAGCACTTCGCACAAGTGTATCTATATATATATACCGTTTTCTTCACGAATGAGTACTTTACTTGATCCAATCCAATTCACTTGTCTCTAAAATCCTTTTGCTCTTGTTATAGTGCAATTGCTACTACTGCTCAGTGGCGCATGTTTTTATTAGTGACTCTCTTCTTTTCTCTTTCTCTTCTGTCGTTGAGAGTCTGTAAGAGAGGAAACTAAGGCAAAAAGGAATCGCTTCTCGAGAATTATGTAATTGTTCAAAAAGAGTTATTGACGACAAAGCTCTTTTGTGTCATAGTCCATTCATTCCATTAGTACTTGCACAGGCGGCTCATTACATATTTCTCAGCTTCCTTTTCTTTGAGAGCTAACAGTAAATCTGGAAATTGATGAGGTAGAGCAAATAAGTTTCACTGCTCAAGTTGTCAAGTGGTAACAAAGTTAGTAGTGATGAAAAGCCTTTTTTTTATTCTCTACTCTATCAACTCAAATGCGACAAATTGTAGGGAGAGTGTGATTCTCAAAAGTTTTAAAGTAGTAGGTCAAATTTATACGACAGAATATGAAGAGTTACATGATGCTTGTTTTTATCTCCACATAAAAAATACATTGCGGCTACATACATAATTTAAAGGGAGAAAGAGAGGAAGGGCTGCAAAGGAAAATAACAAAAATAATAAGTAGTGACAAACGGAAAACATTAATTTGGACTCCCTATGTTTTCTTTTCACGAGATTCGTTTTGGTTTCTCAAGAAGATTAAATTTTCGTAGATAAGTAGAAGAGGAGGTTTATCTCATCTCTCATACTATACATATAAAATAATGCCACATGTCATTACGCCTTTTTTCTTGTTATTATTATGTTGTGTTTTGTTTATCCTCGAGAGAAAGAGTATCAGATCAATAATATGAGCATTGCTTGACTGCAGCTAAAACTTGAAAGGTTCAATGGCATAATAACACAAGAGTATATACATGTGTACTACACATTGTGTAGTACTGGAATTTTGACAATTTTCTAATGTAAACTAAATGTTTGACATAAGACAGAGAAAGGAAGTTATAATAGTAAAAAAAAGAAGTAGACATACAGATTAAATTTTTGCTTAGAGTTTATATTTCTAGAAATTGAAGAGAAAAACTTGTATAGTGTACATTACATTGCATGCTGATTGCATTTTTTTGGGAGTTGGCTCTTTCAGCGCACCATTTTTTGTAGAAATTTTCATTTTGCAAAAAGCAAATGAATGTTATTCTTGAACGGAAGAAAGGGTAAATTATGTAATAATAGATTGTTTGCCCGTATGTACACACAATGTACACATTTCTTGAAAATATCTATTTATTCATATTTTTATGTTTTCAGTGGCCATATCTTGCATTTCTTTCGTTATTGTTGCTAAATGGATATTTTAAGATTAACCCGTTTGTATATACGGGTAAACAGTCTTGTTGATACCACTTCTTACGATTATTTCTTTCTCCGTGGAATTTTCGTGTCTGTCATCATCACTCATTTAATAATCACAGTACTACTAACGTCATTTTATTGTGATGAGAGCTGACATTTTTATTTATTCTATACTTTGGGATATAGACCAAATAGATTTGACAAATATTTATTTAAATGTAGTGAACTCTCATTTTTCTCAACTCGAAGAAGATTCTATTGTGAGTCAATTTATTTTTGTAAAATTCCATTTGATGGTTTGTTGTCGTAGTTGAACTATACTTGCAAACTTTTTCCATTTCCTTTTCTGCGAACATTGACTCTCTTTTTGCAACTTCGCATTTTAGATAGAGTATAAACTAACTATCTGTCCTTTGCCCTTTGATTCGATTTGGCAAAGTGACCAAATACTAGATGTAACATTCCCAAGAAAAACTAGAGATAATGCCAAAAACACATCTTATGTAAGAAGAGAAAAATACTTTTACATTGTAATGTTTTATTTGAGTGCATATATATACAATTTGATACTTGTTGGTACTTTGAATGATTACATGATTTAATTTGCTGATCTTTTTCTTCTGCCATTGACCTTTTCATTTGATAGATGCTTTATATTTTTTGCTCTCTTTAAAGTACAGTGACATGCGAGCTGTAATTAATTGAAAACTAAAAAAGTTGCCTCACACATTGAATCAGTGGTTTTTATCAGTAACTAATTCAAGCAGATACTCTGTACTTTAATAGAAATGTATATACAAATAAGAACTGAAAAATAGTGCAAGTGTTGAGAAGTTGATGTAATAATAAAATGTAATGTAATTGATTAAAAGTTTTTTATACTTGCACTCTTACTTAGGTCGTTAAGTTAATCAGATGTGGTTAACGATGTTTGAGGCTAGTAGTTCTGAATATGTATTACCTTCGTTTGTAAACTGTACATATGCGTATTTTGTAATTGTAATTTTAGATTTTAATCAAAGATTATTCTTGTCAACAACATATCATCATGTGTTGAGTATTGCTATATTCTCAGGTCTTAGCAGTATCTTAACTACGTACGCTACTCTTGATTACTAACTAACAATTTTATTGCTTGGATTTTATAGTACACCAATAAAAACAGTAGCAAAATCTTTTGTGGATGCTATTTTAAATTTATTAGTACTATCTTAATTTCAACTTCTCAACAACAACTCTCTCTTTTTCCTGAGTATCTTTCTCTGTTCTCTGTCGCCTAAACGCATATATGCCGAAATAATACCATTTTTGTCTCTAACTTGATGACATAGTTGTTGTAAACTAGAACAACATTCATGGAAAATTACTTTAGCCTGTGTTTACATTTAGTTATGGTTGCTCGGTTGCTTGACTCTGTCATAATTTGTATCTTTGAAGTCTTTTATATACATATATATACTTTCATCTTTTGCTTGCTCTTGACATAAATTTTTCAATATAATTTTCTAAATGAGGATTTGCATTGAAGCACACGATGACAAATGACAAAAGTTCTTATATATACTATAAAATTTTTGTGGACTTGATTCAAGATTCACAAATGTGGTTTTATCTACTATTCATTGGCCTTATTGAGCTCTTGAGTAATTTAATTTTCTTTCAACAGCTTCATAGTCAGTGAGTAGTAGTAAATTATTATTACTTAGTACTACACACCATTGAAAAGAGTCATATACTATTTGTGGTGATAAATAGTTCATCCTGAGGTTAGGTTAAAACATGACGAAAAAGAATTGAGAAAAAGTCATTAATAGAATTTTTTTTGAGATCAACAACTTTTACATGAACATTCTTTTTTAAATTTATTTTACAGGTGAGGTTTCTAGCAGTACACCATTGGATCGTTCGTACAAGTCAAAGATTTTAGCTCATTATCCTGAAAATGTTCCATGGAATCCATTTGATGCTGACGCTGTGAGAAATGTAAGAGATTTTTGATGATGATATTTGCTTTTTGTGTCAACTTGGGAATATAAAATAATATTCAACGATTTTCCGAGGAAATTGATGATGATATCATAAAAGTATATACATATGTATGAAACTACACTGAGTATAAGTAGAAAAGAATCAAAATCAAAATATGTAAGAGACGTCAATAAACGCATTGACTTGGAAATGAGCTAAAAGAATACGAGTTGTGTTGTAAACTTTCAAAACTTACAACATTTTCAATACCGGATGTAAGTAAAATAGTAGATGTAGCACAGGTTTAATACTTTGAAATAAAATAGACGATGAGATTACTTTACTTTGCATGGCTTGTCTCTTGAAACCAAGTGAGCGTGTAAGTACTCAACTCTTGAAGATGTTGAAACCAGTGTCTTTTTCCTCTTTTTTCATACTAGTGACTAAAACATGATGATGATATTATTATGTATTATATTGATCTGTTTTCTACTCACGAACCATATATATATATATATATAGTATGGGTTTGAAACTAGAGAATAAAAAAAATGTCTAAAAGTTAGTCAATTTCCATCTAGTTCTTCTCAAATGTCACTGAGTTTGAAAACATTCTCTTGTATTCACCTGAGATTCTCAGGATAAGATCCTTAAGAAGATAGATAGTTTTGCAAAAATAAAACTCTGGTAATATATGTAGCGTAGTAGACTATACATAGTAGTAGAGATATGAAATGAAATTCACAAAGTTTTGTTATCCCACATGTAAAATAAATGTTGGGTAATGGATTCATAGCATAAGAAAACTTTTCTTATACTATCCAAAGTAATGATATTTGATGATCTTATATATTATTTGATTTTTGTTTTGTTTTTCTGTTTCAGCTATGTTTACCAAGTGGACTCATATTTCGAACTCAAAAACATTCATTGGAACCATGTTTTCACTCTTTTGTAATTACGAGAGAAAATGGATCAAGAAGTTTTGGGTTCAGCTACGTATTTTATGAACAAGTCAATAGCAAACATGTCACTTCAGCTATACAAACGCTTCAGGTAAAAAAAATTCAACTGATATTATTTATATGATAGATGTACATGACTAATAATTTTTATATTTATGCAATAGGCGATGCATTTGACAGAGTTTGATAGTGTAAACAAACAGCGTGCAACTCAAAATCGTAATATGAGAAATATGCAACAGAATCAACAACACAATCATCATCAACGTCAACGGACAACAAGAGCTCAATATTTGTCAGCAGAATCTGGTAATAATACTCGGTCTCTTCCACGTCACTTCAAATTGGCTACTCAGAAGCAGCAAACACTCACTGCTCAAAGTTTCTATGACTCTTCAAAGGATACTTTGTACGTGACAAAAGCCATCGCACTTATAACTCCTCTTCCTTATGTTCATGGTCCAAGACATTTTCTGACTGGACTATACAAGTAAGTAAATAAGACAATACACAAGTATACCTATATGTATTATTGACCAACTTTTTGACTTTATAAATACAATTCTTTTAAAATTTTTATATATATATTCTCTTTTTGTGTTACAGTAGTTGTCTTCGCTCTGGCTCAAATATTATTTCATCATCATCAACAACATCATTTTGTGGAATGAGTGAATCAAATGAAATCAGTCTTGAGAGCTATGTGTACAATCTTCTCTATTACATTCCATTACCTCCACCAGGACGAAGTGTTAGATTCTCATACTTTGGTGAAACTATTACATGTCCTCGTCCTAAAACTATAGAATTGCCACTTCTTGACTACTTTCTTGGTGATTTATTTCACCTATTAGATCTTGATTCTGTTTTACAACTTTTTACTTGCGTCTTACTGGAAAATCAAGTTCTTCTGTATTCCAAAGGTATTTTTAAGTTTTATCTCAAGTAGAAGAAATTTATATATAATTTTAAAAGTATTTTTTATATTGTTGTAGATTTATATAGATTGATGGTAGTTGCTGAATGTATTACTGCAGTTTTATTTCCATTTGTTTGGCAACATGTTTACGTTCCTATTTTACCTTCAACACTTCATCATTTTCTTGATGCTCCAGTTCCGTTCATTATGGGACTTCATGCACAAATGATGACAGAAAGCAAAGAAAATGTGCCATGTGAAGCCAATTTATGTTTTGTTGATATTGATAATAATATTGTTCAAGTTCCTGAAGATCTACCAACATTTCCACAAAAGTCAGAGTTTATTGATGAATTAGCTCAGATATTAAAAAAATATTCTATTCCTCTTGGAAATTTGAATAAGTAAGTTCAAATACATTAAAGAGATGAAGATTTTTATAACTAGTAATAATCTTATAAATTATTTTATTTTGGCCTTTTAATAGAGTCACGCCAGCAGTAAATAATAGTAGAAGTTCACCTTATCGTTTAAGAAGAGGTCGCGGTAGAAAAAACTCTTGGAACGATTCAGACTCTGGAATGAGTAGCAATGAAGAGTCACTGTCATTGAATGGTTCACAAATTAATATTTCTGGACAACGTTGTGCTAGTGGGGGATTAGGAGCTACTGCTGGTTCTATTAATCATCGTGGTGACAGTTGTAGTGGTTCATCAGTCAGTGGTCAAAGAAAATCTGGTATATACATTATTCTTTTGAAACACATAGACTAATAAATAACAGTTAACTACAAATAGATTTTATTTTCTTAGGTACAAGAGTAGAGGGATATGAAACAGATACGACAGAAGAATCTCAAACAAAAGATGAAATCTACTTAAGAAATCTCAAACTAAATAACTCCATTAGAGAAATCTTTTTCAATAGATTTGTTCATATGTTTTCTGCATATGATCATTTTCTTATTCAATCTGATATAGTATGAGAAAGAATCAAAAAATATCCTCTAAAAATCTCAAAGTTTTGTTTATTGTTGGTTTTTTAATTTTTTAATATTTACAGGATCCTGGACGAATATTAATTCATAACTTTGACAAACAAACTTTTCTTTCTGATCAACCTGATCAAAATAAACCATTTCTATCTCGTTTCATTGAAACTCAAATGTTTGCTACATTAATTGATCGTAAAATGGCTACCATGGCTGGTGAAGCTGATGCTAATATTACAATTTTTGAACATCGTATCAAATCTTTGAGGTATACTTCAAAATGAATTGTTTATATAATCGATTCTTGTTAATTATAAATGAAAATATGTATACTTACTAATATATTTTTGTTTGATTTTTATTTAGGAGTATGTATGGTGAGAGTTTGGTTCGCACTCCATCATATGAGCCCTGTAGTACTATAAAGGAAACAGAACAAACTCTTGAAAGAAGATTTCTCAATCCTGATTTTATAGCTCCACAAGTTCAAGAAATTAGTGGTGAGAAAATTGAGTATGATATACTTCCAAACAGTTTTCCTATACTTAATGCTACTCTACTGAACATGGGTCCAACTGATACAAGGTAAGAAACTAAAGTATATGTTTATATTTTATTTCAGTTTTTCTAATTGCTGTAATTAATTTTTTCTAATATTTAGAAGTATGAAATTACTAAAAGAAGGCAGCTCAAATGATGTGATAATACAAGAAGTCTCTTTACCTTCTTGTCACAACAATGAATTTCCTTCTTTGCGTTGTGTTTTCCAACCAAAGCAAACCAATTCTAGTCCTGCAGCTATTGCTCAAGCTAATTGGGAATTTGTGAAGCAGCTATTACAGGTTAGATTACATAATTAAATAAATATAATGTCAAATTAATCTCTTTTTTTACATTTCTATATAGGAGTGTAAGACAAAAACTAAGCGAATGCTAGTTGAAAAAATGGGAGCTGAGGCTGTCGCATTAGGACATGGCACTGAAGTGTCTATTGTTGGTGTAGAAGAAAATACTCTTGTAGCTAGTCTATGTGATCTACTCGAAAGAATTTGGGCTCATGGACTGCATATAAAACAAAAAGGAAAAAGTCCTTTATGGAATTTTTTGATGAATTATCAAGAGTCTGAAGCTAGTAAAGACTCTAGTAAACCTATTGATCCACAATTTCTCTCTCCTGGTAAGTTTTGTATAATTTATTCACATCTTTATTATTAATTGTACAATATTTTTAAAATATTTAACTAAAATTTAAGAGAATGTTTTGGATGATGATGTTATATTTGGGATTTATTATTATGGGAATATTTGTAAAGTTGAAAATATGTCTTTAAATTACACGTGCAGCTTTGGCCTGGTGTATTCTTCGAAAACGACTTGACAGTAATCTTGAATACTTTTTGTATTACATATTGTTATTTGAACTGTTGAAGCACATGTGACGTTCTTCATTTGCATAGCTTCATTTGATTACGTTTGGTTACTCCCAGAATGAAATTATTTAGTTTTAGTTGATAATGATGCTTTATTTTTTTTATTGTTTATATAAAATAATTTATTTCGTGTAGCAAAATCAAATGGTGGTGGTGTTGGTAGGAGTAGAAAAGAGAAATGTGACAATGACACTCGTGACAGATTCAATATTCCGGATCTTGTATATTCTGTCAAGTCTCGTGATTTGAATTTAATTACGGCTTATCTAGCTAAAGCAAAGACCGGTAAGTTGTATGTAGAATACAATCAAAAAGAAAAAATCATGTCAATCATTATTTTTCTTCATTTGATGATTGACATACAATTTAATAAAATAATGATGATGTTCCTGTTGCCTTTCTCTCTTGTCTAATAACAATACTACTATTCGAATGCTATTACATCTAACTTCTTGCGTATTTAAGTAATGATAATCTTCTTCATTCTGTTATGCATTGTATTTGCTTTTTTTTGTAAATATGCCACGCTTAATATCTTTTTGATAAGTTTTTACTTATGTATAAGTAATTATAAAATATTAATAGTGATATGTATTATTCCTTTTTAGATTTATCAGCAATGGCAATGGAATTGAATTTAAATGTCAGTTCATCATCTCCAACAAAGTCTAAGGATGGTAACAACAGACGCTCACCCGAGAAAAGAGAAAGGCGCTCTACAACTCGAACTGTTGAACTTCCAACATTAAAACCATTACCAGTGTCTATAGCTTTTGACATGAGGTACTTTTACTTACTATAAAATTTTGTTAAATTATCTAATAAATGTTTTTAATTTTATTTTGCAGGAGTATTCAGGGGATAACAGAAATCAAAACTGAAATCGGATATGCAAGAGCATGGATACGATTATCATTAGAGAAGAAAGTTTTATCTAAGCATTTACGATCATTATTAGCTGATGATGAACTTCTCCGTGGTTTTTACAAGAGAACAGCATTTCTTCGTTCAGAAGAGGAGAGAGAACAATTTTTATATCATCTTTTGACACTGAATGCTGTTGACTACTATTGTTTTACAAATTCTTATACAAATATTGGTAAATTATTGGATTGTAGAATATTTACGATACATATAATTTATAATTACCCTAATTGCGACTCAATTTTTTATACAGTACTACCATATCGTGTGCTAATATTTCCTTCAAAACGTTTCAATATTTCTACAACATCAGCTAATATATGGTTAAGTGTAAGCGGAACATTAGCTGAAACAGGAGCTCTTTCTGTGCCAAAAAATTCACTCGAGTTTGTATTTCAGGTAATTTAATTTTGAATTATAGACATTTATCTTTCAATAAAGCATAATTTCACCTATTTATTTCATTTTTATAGCACAAAAATTTAGGACTATTAACAACAGTACATATTGGTCATGATAATAGTGGAGTATCACCAAAATGGCTAGTTGATCATGTTATTGTACGTAATGAAGTAACTGGTCATTGTATTAAATTCCCATGTGGTCGTTGGCTTGGAAGAGATATTGATGATGGATCAACAGAAAGATTATTAGTAGGTGAACCATTGTATCAACATTCAGAACAACAAGTTTGTCATCGTATTGAAACGCCCCCAAGAGCCAGAAGTCCTAGCGTTCCTAGAAAAGCATATGACATGTCAAGAATGAGTATTCCAGAAATTCAACAATTGTTAGGGGATGCCGTAAATAATATTATAAAATACTTTTACAAACCTGACAAAGATAAAGGAAGTATGACTGTGTTGCTTTGTGGTGAAAATGGACTAGTGGCATCATTAGAACAATTGTTTCTATATGGTTTCAAATCTAGTAGATTATTTGGAAAGAATTTCTTCATTTGGGACTACTTTGGTAATGAACAAAAATTATTACTTGAGACTTGATGATGCTGATATTCTGTACTGTTTTTTCAGTTCGGGTTAAAGAGTTCTTTGAAGCAGAGCTAGAGAATCTTGCTATGACAGAAGATGGATTAGGTTATCATGAACAAGTAGCATCAATCAGTTCATATTGTGAACTCATCGAGAAAATCAACACCTTTGCAGCGAGTTTAGGAAAGAATGGAAAGTTTCAGTTATTTATTTGTCTTTGCGCTAGGGAACATTTGCTACATAGGCTTCCAGCCGATATGGTTAGTTGTCCCATTACAGTTCAGATGTATGAAGAAACATCATTTCTACGAGATCCTGATCTTCAATCGTATGTTATTCAAGTACTGGAAGCATTGGATGAATTTGATATTGTTTTAGAACACTCGCTTACCAAAGGAATTGAATAGAAATGACAAAAAGGATAAATATATGCAGAGTACAAAAAACTTGTGTTTCAAGAATCTCTAACCAGTGAATGAATAATTATTATATACAGCGTCCCTGTGCACAGTAATTATTGCATGAGCCTGATGTAACAATTTATATTTATGAGCTACATAGATATGAACCTCTTCTCCATTTTACAATACCATTACTACTTGCTATCAATGAAATAATAATCCTAATAGTTACCATTTAATAATACTAATAATCAGATCTGCCAATATATACTAATATACAGCTACAAATTTAGTACAATTGCTCTCTTTATCTCACAATAAAAAAAACCGATACAGTAGGTAGTTAGAGTTAGTCAAGTCAACTGTCAAATTATTTTGACATTTGGACATTTAAAACTACTGAAATTTAACTGAAATAAATAAATAAATAGTGAAAACAACTGAAACTTCTATACTCACTTAATAAAAATATAATATGTAAGTTGTACATAATTTATATCGTATGCTGTGTACAATTATCTTTGTGATCAGAGTTAATATGTTTATACACAATAATTATTATTATACATCCAGTTTTAGAGCTTAGCAGTTGTTAGTAATTTGTAGACAGTAACCCAATATAATATAATAATGGGCCACAGTTTAGTTAGCTAACATCTCTGAAAAGTACACTGGAAATTGGTTACACACACACTCTCTGTATCTGTGATAAATGCGTTTCTGTATCAATTTTATAATTGTGTTACACTTTATATTTTACCAATGTAATCGGTGTTTTAATTTGTTGGCTTGCTAATTGTGACATCAATTTTACTATTTGACAAATATAAAAAGATTTTGATTGTAAGCAAATAAATATTCCACCAGCACAAAGTTCCTATCTATCTACCTTTCTACATTTGTTCATTTGATTACAAAATAATAGTCCATTATTATTAGTCAATATGTATTCATTTGAAAGAAATGAGATGTTTACTCGCTTTCTCTTCCTTTCTCTGACTCCAAAAGTTTTCAATGTATTTTTTTCAATATAAAATTAGCAAAGAAAAAATCACATTGAGTTTGATGTTCTATTAAATGTGATACGAATAATTAAAAAAAGCTGTGTAGATGCCAATTTAATTTAATATGTTCTTAATTTGTAACCAAGAATAGTATATATAATTAAATATATAGACTAGCACAGTGCATGAGAAGTCCGATTTGTACAGAATTTTTGACATCAATCAAATATATAATTACGTCTGTACAACCCAACGAAAGTAAATTCTATGTGCTATAATAGTTGCAAGCATTATTATAAACATTATATGAGTATGGAATAAAGGCAAAGTTTAAAAACTGACTTTTTTGGTATATTTGTTGTGTTACTTATATTCTTGAATTTCAACATTAAAGCTTTACAGTAATATTTTGTAGTTCTTAACATTTAACAAATAAAATTAGTCGCATCCCTTTACATTTTACATGCCTTTAGCTTTGTAAGTATATCACTTAGTTAGTGTTTAAACATTATTTAATAGTTTATGTAGTATGAAAAATGTTTTATACTGTACAATTTTTGGAATCTCACTATATATATATATATATATATGTACACAATGTTTGTAATTAATTTCACGTAGTATATAATATAATTAATTAATAATAATAATCAACATCAAAATTGCAACAAAAAATTTCACTCATCAAGCACTCACACACACACACTTCAAGTCTACTCATAAAACTTCATAATAGTCATTGCCACTCATTAGGGAAGAAGAACATCCAGTCCTTTAAAACACTCTAGTTGATTTTGAATTTCAAGTTTCAATGCCAATGTAGTAGCAATTTGTAAAACTTGTATGAGTCTAGAATGCTGGTTGTGTTTTTAACTATATTATATAATGGAGTGGTGGACACATATATGTACATCCTACTAGATAGCTGATTGGTACCAGGTACATTTTTGATCATTGAAAAACCACTTAGCATCATTATATTTTTGGTTCTCATGGAATAAATACACGAATGTTACTTTGTGCTTCAGAGACAGGTACATTGATGCTGTCAATAGAACATATTGCATTGTAATTACAAAAAGGTTATATACAACATCATGTCATGAATCTATTAAAAGAGAGGTACGTAGTAAAGCTAATGTATATAGTACTTTTGTTGTTAGAGAGAAGAAAAATATATTCTATAATGAGAGAACAGTTTGTTATATACTAATATTATTACACCATGTAATTATTCCCTGGGTTTTTCAAAATCGACTTTGGTTGTTGTTGTTGACTTGAAAACCCAGTTGTATTATTTGAACTAGTGCTACCCATAGGACTTTGCACTCCTCCTGAATTACTTTGATGATTTTTTGATGTTGAGGAAGTCGTCGGTGAGTTTGGCAATGAGAATTCAATAAGATGTGATGGTTGTTGTTGAGCTTGTAGCACTAAAGATTTGGAAGGAGATTTTAAGGTCAAATTAGTTGTGGTGGATGTAGAGCCGCCACTAAAGCTACGACTGGTCATCATCATACTACTATTGGAACTACCACTTGCTCTGACATCATTTGGCCTTGTGGAAGGTGTTGAAGGTGGTGTACTAGTAGTGGATTTTTTATTACTATCTCCAGACTTACGAAGATTGGCACTCATTTCCATTAATTCCATTTGAAGTTGACGATATTCTTCTAAAAAGGCTGCTAGTTGAGCTGCATGATAATCATATGTCATACCAGTGGCTGCCATACTACTACTACTACCATTTCCACTATTATAATTTCTGTTATTGTAGCCACTACTACCAGAGCTAATTGTTGCAATAGCAGAAGCTGAGCCACTAGCTCCAGAATGATGATAATGATAAGTTCCTCCACTTCCACTTCCACTACCAATTGGATGTTGTTTCCAATTTGATATTGTTGACTCTTCTCGTACAGGAGATGTAGGCATACTCAGTCGATGATGAGGATGATACTGAGAGTAAGAATGATGATAATATGAACTACCATCCCTTCCACCACTACTATGTTGTTTTAAATTTAAGTAGTAAGAGTTTGTACTAGGATGATTGTATGAAGAAGAATATGGTGAACTATTACCACTGCCCAATGAAATTTTTTCTGCAGAGTTTCCATATGAACTTGGTAGTAATGGAGACTGACTTTCAGAATTGACTCGTCTATGTTGAAAGTAATTACTTGTTCCTCGCCTAGAAAAAAACAAGAGATTAAATAATACTACTCATATATAATAATCTATTTCATAGTAAGCATTAGTTTTTTTTCTAGGAAATCTAAGCAACAAAGATGATGAAGAAGAAGGTATGCTGAGATATATATTCCCAGACATTTACTTCCACAACATAATCTTATGAAGACATCAAATGTTTTGCCTACAGCTCTACATAGTAGCAACACAACTACCATCAATTCACATAAAAGGCAACTTCAAAATGTCTTTTTTCAAAGAAACATACATTTAAGTACATTAGATAATGTAGTTGGGTTCCTATAGATATACCTAATATTATAAGATGTTATTACTAGAATCGAGGTATATTATGTTAGTTTGCTCAAAATGACCCTTATTACATATATATATATATGGTAGAGAGTTGATGTTTCTTGCAGATTGCAGAGGGAAAGGAGGCAGAAGAATGAGCTAAGCTCAAAGTTAAGTTGCCATTATGGTAGTTGTACTATACCAAGAAATGGAGCTATTAGTTGCTAAAAAGATGGACAAAACAACATTTATTATTAGCTAGGGTCACCACTATCTAATGACTACTTTACTGAGAAAAGATACTATGAGTAGTAAAATGGACATTTTGTCACTTCAACAAATAATCGTTTACTACATATATTTGTCTCTAACATCTTCTTCTACACTATCAGAAAAACTACAAAATTTGCACTACCCTGCAAAAAATTTGAAGCCAATCTTTTTGATATCAACATTTTTGTATCTTCTACTATAGCTATCAACAGTTTATTGTGCAAGAGAAATGGCACAAATAATATTGAGTTGTATTTATTCTGAAAAAAGCAAGATATCTACAAATGCAGCAGAAAAACATTTAGCTGACTATGCATCTTGAGTTGACCTGTATTATATATATATATTGATGTTACACTATATATATATTGCAAAATAAAATCAGTGTGTAATGCAAGTGAAACTATGAGAGCAATTTGAGAATTGCAACAACATTGAGCATCAAATAAAACTTTGTCGTTTACAAAAACCTTCAATTGAGCCAACCAGGAGTGAGAGTGCAATGTAGCAAGCATTCTAAATAACTCCCGTAAATTGCTCTTGTGTCGTAACCGTTTAGTTGAAATGAGTTTCTATCGACTCTATCTCCTATTCTGTGCTATCACCACACTACGAACTGTATTTCTCATTCATCGAAAAATTGTAAGGAACAATTTTTTTAAACATATCATTGTTACTTACATTTCATAGTGATGACTTTTATGTACAATGGATGATGAGCGTGGTAAACTAGCAAAATCCATACAAGGGTTTTTCTCATCTGTTGTTAAAGTAGTTGGCTCAAGTTGTCTCTGTTGACGTTGACGTTGAAATAGTTGAGAAGTGTCCAACGCATTTGGCGTAGCATACAAGGCAACAGCAGTACGATCATTTCGTATAGTTTTTGAAACATTACGACTTAAACTACCATACTGAGCAACATTTTTAGAATTTAAATCATCACCATCTTTATTTTTCTCAAGATTTTCATCATCATCCACTTTATGCACTACTGTTTGATTGTCATGATTGGTCAATTGCTCAGTTTCATATGCACCTTCTTCTTCTTCTTCTTCCTCATCATCATCATCATCATTGTCATCATTTGTTGGAATTGCATTGTACTCACGACGTTTAGCACCATTGGTATCATTATTAGTAGACATTGTCCGACGCACATTGTTTCCAATAGCATTGTGATGATGAGCACTATGATTATAATTATGAGTATGAGCTGGAGAAGAATGTGAATTGGACATAAGTGGCACAGAGCCTCCACCATTTTGCCTTGTGTGGTTAATTGATGAGAGATGATTCATTTCCATTTTATCTTCAGCAACATGAGAAGATGAAGATGAAGAGCAAATGTAGCGTCGACGACCATTGAACACAACGAAAACGAGAAGAACACACAAGGCAACCATCAGTAGAGCAGCAATCACAGCAACACCAAATAACAGTCGACCTGCAAGTGACACAGAGAAAGTATAATTAAAATCGTGCGGAAGGAGAAGAGAGATAGTAATCATAATTATCATCATCAACTGTAGAAGAAGAAGAAAAACTCCTCAACTCAACTGACCCAAAAACGCGAGTAGAAAAGTAAATCTTTTTTTCTTAATGATTTTCTACAAAATGAACAACAACAACAACAACTAGATTAATATGAAAGAAGAACGACGAGTTATAAGTTAGTACCAGTTAGTTAGTTGGTATATAAAGATAAGGAAGTCTATATATATATATATATATATATAGTTGGCTAGTATGTAGAGCAGAATAATTTATTTTTATCTGTAAAATAAGATTAGACACATAGAGGCAAAACTGTTGTCTTGTCCATTATAATGGAGAAAGCAATAGTAAGAGTATATCAGAGGAAAGTTTGTAAGAGAAAGTGCTTGTCTTGTCCTTTTTCTCTGTTTTTGTAGGTTCTCTGAACAACTCTATATCTTTTTTGGAAGATGTTAAGTAATCGTCGTAGTTCATGTAAGAAGAATAAGAGTTTGTATTTTCTTGAGACATCATTACAGATTACATTGGGACTCTCATATCTAGGTCATCATCATATCACTATGAACATTTACTACATTCCTGCTGGAAAAAGTACTGTGAGATAAAATGTTGCTAGTGGTGCTCGGCTACTATTGTACTATACAAAGTGTGACTTTAACTTGTTCTTTAGCAAATAGTGTCAACAGAAGTAAGGGAAAGGATTGTTGTAAGAAGTAGAGCAGTGGGAACAAGTAAAGAACTAGGCTAGAATGTAATACTGTAGTTTCTCTTAGTGCTTAGTGTACAATTGTGATTGTGAAAATCACGGGCGAACTACATATATGTAAGTATACTCTGTTAGTTTCAATACTTACTTCAACCTTAGAACATCAACAGATAAATCAGTTTCAGCTTTTTGGTATACTATATATATATGTATAGATACAGAAGTATACGTAGAGTAGGAGTTTTGGTAAAAAGCTAGAGGAAGAATAAGAATCATTCGACATTTTCTTTCGGAAATCTTAGCACAACTGGTTCACAAGTCCAGAGAGAAACATGAGAGCCATGAGAAAAACTCATCGTGTTAGATATTTGTGTGTGTGTGTGTGTGTCCTTTCACAACTCTTATACAATAAAGTTTATATAATATGTAATATTGTGCATTGTACTTTAGTACTATGTGTCCTTCTCTACAATGTTATATTTCTGCACGTTATCTCGTCTTCTTTTCCATTTGCAATACGTGGAATGGATTGGATGTTCCTTATTTCAGATAAAACAGTATTCGCACTTTCTCCTCCACCTTCTTCTCACGATATAATGTAAGAGAGAGATATACAAAAAATATATATAGTGACTCGGATTTTTTGTGTTGCTAGCAATTTCTCACACACGAATGTCACTATGTACTGCTAGTAGAGTATATATAAGCGTATAACAACTAACAACAACAAGAGTGTACACTAAAGAAAAAGCCTATTGCCATTTTTGTTCATTGTAACCTTCCCGAAATTTTTCTCTTTGCAAGAAGTTAGGAAACTGTCTTGAGGCAATGACAATTGTACATATTGAGAAGCTAGCTATATAGCTTTCTTTTTGGCTTTTCTTTTATTTTCAGTGACCTCAATGTCTGTTGTCTCCACTGTAGTATTTCTAATTAAATTCTATATACTATTGCATTTGCTCCGTTCTAACGAGTGAGCTAATGAAAAGACTATAGTAGTTACTATAGACCATATATAAAAGTTGAAACTTTCTTTCTCTTCCTCTTGGTTAATATGTACTACTAACATAATGAACTAGTAGTAGGACAACTAAGCTGAAAAGAGTCAGAAATAAATAAATAATGTTGCTTTCTAATACCTGCTATAGCTAGTATATAATACCTACCTGTTGGAAAAAGAGCAATAGTGAGCTTTTTGTAGTTCTTCTTATATGTACACTTTTCTTATTTTCTTTTCTCTAGTAACTTAGTAGCGTAGTTACTACAGTATTTTACTGGTAATCTAATCAACTACTACTATATATACCTTTTTATAGAACATAGATAGTAAGTACATAAATATCTTGTTTATTTACCACCGTGTAGCAGTATGTATGGAGCGCACAATGGAAAAGACACATGAAGTGACAAAAACAAATTGGTAATTTACGTCTTAGGCTAAATCCTATATATACATTTCGTTTAAATAATAGTCTGGAATGTGTGTTCATATATAAATTGTCGAGCATGTTTGTTAAATAGAGTCGAGGGAAAAAAGTGAAAACAGGTTCTTTCCACCTTGATGATTAATGTTGATTGCACATACAAAAAAATGAGGGCTTAAACACTAATAGGCTAAAAATCATCATATTAACTACTTACTAGTATATTTACGTTCATATTCAAAGCCTAAGATCCGGTATAAGCGAAGAGAGAGAGAGAGACAAGTTAATTGAATTAAAAACCTTTTTACTTTCTCCTCGCTATTATAGGCACTTAGATATGAAGCTAATGGAATTTATAGGATGACAACGTATTTTACAAAGTAGCGATTGAGTTAGGGGAAGCAAACAACTTTAGATATAAAACATATGTAGAGGCAGGTAGGCTGCAGGCAAAATGAATGATATTGGCCATTATAGAAATAATTTTAATAATGATATGATAATCACTATCATAACTATAATACTAATAACATTGACGAAGACACAACATTGACTTTTACTCATTGCTTCTAAATATAGCTAATATACAATAACATTACTATATATAAAGTTGAAATACCTATGTTAGTAGTAGTATAGTATAGCAACACAAATTCAAAAGACTTTAAGAGAAAGTAATGAGATGGATAATATGAGTAATAGTCCCAAAAGACAAAACAGGATTGATTATAAGTAGCCTTAGATTCTTTCTACACTCTCCTTTTCCCCTCATCGTAGCTAAGACACACAAATAGTATAAAGAAAGAGGGGGAAAATTAGTGGGTGATTATCACCATCACATTTTCTCATTGTTTTTCATAGCATTGTCTTATAACCGTGGAATGTGACAGTGACAGTGACAACAAAGGATTAGTACCATGTCATCATCAAGATGATGAAGAGAGGCTCATATAATAGTATAATTCTACAAGACTAAAAAGCTTAAGACATAAACTCTTCTATAATAATGCAGAATAATGCTTTCACCACATATATATTATAACACTGCAGTACTCTGATGCTCTTTCCAAAATTTTCTCCCAGCTCTCATGTGATGATGATGAGCAAATAGAAAATATAATCTTGTAAAGTGAGAAAATGTGCGTGTGTATAGTTATGGATAAAAGGAATATAATGAGTATGAAATGATGATGAAAAGTTTATAATACAAAGCCCAAGTTCCTTGCTCCTCTGGTCTGGCTAATGATGATTATGAAATTATAATTGTGTGGCTAATAGCTATACAGTTTTGTTATATAACCATAGAGTACAGAGAATGCCTTCGTTTCATTACACTTTACAAAGCACATTGTTCATAAATTGTATTATATGTAAACTGAAAGTTTTTTTTTGTCTCACCAGTGAAACTCTCATGTTTTTGCTGAACAACAACAATTGTAAAATTGGTCGCAACTGATCCAGCTCGAGTGTCTGCACGACAAGTGTAAATACCCGAGTCTCTATGTGTTGCTCTAATGACAGTTAATTGTGACACTTTGACTCCCAAGTTTCGATCACCACCAACGGTTTTTGCTACTGGCAAAGTTGTTGTTGTTGAGACCATAGTATGAGCCTTGTGTCCAACTTCTCTCCAAACAAAAGACTCTGTAATCACAAAGGCAGAGTGAGACGTTGACACTACACTAGAAGAAGCACCTCCAGTTGAAATCGTAGGACTACTCGTCAATGTTGAGTTTGTTACAATAACTTTATTGTTTCCATTCAGCCATCGAACCTTTAGTAGAAAATACAACACAAAAGTATGACAAAATTATTACATTATTAACATTAAAAAAGAGAGTCTTTTTATATATTATATGACATGGATTTTTTGTGTGTGTATAAAATTCTTAATTTATGTATTGGTTCAATGGTGCAATGTGGTACGTATTGTGGAAGTTCTCAACTTTCATAGTTTCCTGTAATTTTCCTCAAGTTATTTTTTTTACCTTGTTACATTTTCTATATAGTAAATTAATGAAGACAAGCTATGAAGTTGTGAAATGTAAAGGGAAGTTGAGAGACTGATGTTTGATGTTACTATAGTTGTCGTCCAACTTCTACTCTCTACATTGACAAAATTTTGAGTAGAGACAGAGATATTGATTTTCAAACACATTATTGTTCTCTTCTGTTATATACACGTAGCTGATGTCTCTCTTCCTGTTTTCTCATCTTGATTTTAACATAATTAAATTCATTACTTGTCAAGTGCTCCTCGTCAACAACGATATATTATTATTATTATTATACTGGCTTCATTTCACTTTAGCTCAAAGTAATAATGTCATTAGAAGAGGAAACGTCTAGCTAAAATACTTTTTTTGACTATGTATTCTCATCATCAGTAGTTATTTATAAATATCAAAATGTCACTATCTTGACCTGACGACGTTTTACACAACAATATCTTATGTCTTTTTCATCATTAGCATATATAACTCATCTCATATTCATCTTGTTACAGTTTTGAAATTTGATACATTGTAAATTTATAAGGGTCGATAATTTGATTTGTACTGTAAAATAACTTGCGATTCTCTACATCTTAGCAGGTTATAAATCATATATAAACTATACATGATGATAAACATGATATGTCAATTATGAAAGACAAAAAAGTTATTACTTTTTAATATGTTTACACAAACATTATTATATTTCTAATTGGATATGATAATGTATAGTTTAGCCTAGTTTTTTCAACTTAATTTTTCTTCTGATAACTACAAGCGTAATTCTTGTTAGGAGCCAATTAGTGACCTGAACTTTGGATAATATGAAGAAATTGTAAAGTTTTGATAAGTACTATGCTCCAATTTTCAAAGTACATCAGAATATGTAATGTGTAATACTTAACAACAGTCCATGAGCCCTTTAGTAGCTTATATCAATATAAATACTTTCCGAGTAACCAAAGAAGAGACGAGTAAAAAAAAGTTTGATAAGTTGAGAAAAAAGTTGAGAAATATATTCATACATGGTACACAGACAAAAATTAATGAGGTCTCTTGAGTACTAGATATATATTAGATACATATATATATATATATGAGGCTTTGTATTCTTACTATATAGTTATATGTATAATATTGCATAATCCTTAAAAAGGTGAGTATAAAAAATACTAAATTATATGTAGTTTTCAAAATACTCAGTGACATCGTGTCTCACACACATGAAAGAGAGAGAAAGAGAAAAAAATGTGTAATGAGAAAACTTTTTTCGATGTATTTTCAAAGTATATATATTTATATTGCGTGTTGGATTGCATTTCAACTGTTCATGTGACCTTGTTAGTATACTTTCCTTGTTAAAACTTCTGTGTCATGTCAAAGCTAATTAGTTAGTAACTTACATCATTACTATATAGAACACAAAATTATAACAATTGTAAATATATCATTTCTATTTAACACAGTACTATCCTCTTCAAAAAAAAATGGATTAGCATAGTAAAGAAGAGTGAAAATCAATTGATCTATTTGTTGTATATATTTCATTCAATAGAATTTTGAGGCCATATAACATATAAAGAATGTATAAACTTACTCGAGTATCAGCTGTTACTTCCAGTCGACAAACCAAAGTGACATTTTCACCCTCAACAACTCTTCTAATCATTTCAGACTCTGTTGAACTTTGAAGTTTTGGAAGACAAGCAAAATCCTCTAGTTCAAGACGATCCCATCTTTGTCCCTCAACTCTTTTTGGTTGTGAACATTTTGGTGGCACACCAAGGGGCACATTACTCTGTACCATCCAATCTCGTAACGGTTGAAGAGCACAAGAGCAATTCCTAAAAGACAATTTTATATACTTGAAATTGCTAATTCTATTATTAGTCTCTACTAACCAAGGATTGCCATGAAGTTCCAGTCCATGAAGACTTTTTAAAGGTAGAAAAGATGTTGCCTAGACATAATATAAAAAGACAAGATTAGTAAAACGATGAAGAAAAACAAGTTTCTTTTTTTAAGGGGCCAAGTTGCAACTTAAAGACAAAAATAACAACACAATATAAAATATACAACACAGGAGAGAGCAAATGTCATCGTCAAAGATAAAACATGGGAAGAGAAGAGTAGCAAAAAAATACAAGGAAAGTAGAAAGACAAAAACAGTTGAGAGAAAGAGAAAGCAAAAGGGAAAATAAACAAAACAAAGTTTTCAAATTAAAATTGCTATTTGTATTCCATCCATCTAACTATATGTATATATGTGAGCACACTGAACGTGTGGACCAAAGAAGAGCAGAGTGTTCAAGATATTTCTTTTTTGTATGTTTTGAGAAATGGGTTGATTTGAAGACAACTTAAAGTAAAATAGTGTCTTTCTCTTATATAAATATATATGAAACTATGTCGTCTCTGTTGTCAACTAAATTAGATACAACATCTTATATACTACATACGTATGTGTTATGAGAAGAAAGAGACAACATGTTTAAGAATTTCTTATGCAGAGATGTTTTTTTTCTAAAAAATCACAATTGGATGCAACCAACCAAGTCGTAAGCTCTAAGCTTCTTTTCTTGTTTTTTCAAAGGGAAAAACGTATCTATATAGCAATCACGAAGAGAGAGAGAGCAAAGTGCTAAATGACAAATCAAGTGACTCGACCAACAGAGCAAAAGGAGAAAAGAGAGAGAGAGAAAATAAGTATAGAGTTTTGCTTTCTCCACAGAGAGCTCATTTGTATTTTCCCCTGTGCCTCACATTTCCAAAAATGAATCTTTCTTTTTAGAGAACTTTTGGAGATGTCAGAGAATGTAAGTAACCAATTTTTCATTTCGATTCCTTACTCTCTTTCTTTCTCACTCAAATAGAGGGTATAAATTGATTCGGATTATGACTCTCAATTTTGGAATATGATGAAGGGAATGAAAACTATGTCTGTGTGTCGCAAGTTCTAAGCTCTGTTTTTTTGCTCTGAATTGAATATGAGAGAGAGAGTTGAGAGTAAAGGATGAGTTCTTTGTATTCTGATATTACGGTTGAAAAAGATTCTACATATAGCTGGCACTTAAACTCTTGTGTAATGCATCACTATGTCAAGACTAGAAGACTACAAATCTATCTTTACTACAGGTTCTTCTTTCTCTATAGTACATAATATGTACACTTTTGTACATTTCTCTTCTTTCTTTTCCATAATACTCTATAGCATATTTCTTAGTAGGAGAAAAGCAAGCAACTTGCTATTCCTACTTTCTTCTCACATGACTCATGGTTGTGAATGCTAAAATTTCTCTTTTCTAGTACTGCAGCAGTCATAGTATTCCAACATTCAACCTTAAACGTACTTTATACATTACTTGGTAAGTAGAGAAAGTGAGATGAAAATCTTTAAATGCTTTCCTCTTTTCCAAAAATTTCTCTTTTAGAAAAGGGCAGTCAACGAGTCTCTCTCTCTCGTCCAAACTCCGTTTTTGGGCTCTCTTGAGAAAAGCTCAAGAGTTTAAAATGCATGGAACGTAGCTCTAACTGTGTGCTCATTCTATACGTCATGTCATTAGTAAATCTCTCAATACAACTTAGAGAGATACAACTCTAAAGAAACTCTGAGTTTAGTACATATATATATATATATATGTTAGCTAGAAAGAAAATAAATCATGAGAAAATTGTGTGTCTCCTCTCTATATGCACTTGTACTATATCCACAGACATATACAATAGTTAGTACAAAGTCTATACAAAAAAATTTCAAATTTTTTCAAAAGGTTTCTCTCAAAGAAATTTAATGGTCCATTTTTCCGGCTTAGCCATTAAGTTAGTAGTATGTAGTTACTCTAATACGTCAACTAGGGTCAAGAAGGAAATGAGTTAAAAGAAATTGAGCAGCAAAAGAGCGAGCGAAGAGTGCTGTCACATTTATACATATGAGGAACATGACTCGACGACTCAATATCACATCAAAGATTCAAACATTCAAAGACTCTTGAAAGATTTTACTGATCACAAGAAAGAGCGAAAGGTGAAATCAAAAGAGTCTTTTGACAGTCATCATACATATATGGATGTGACATGAGTATATATATATATATATATGTAGTGAAGTAGTGGAAAGCATCTCAAATCAAATCTGCTCACTCAGCGGTTTTTGAAAGCGGCATTCAATTAGGACTCAGTTATATAGCCACAGTCTCTCTCTCTTGACTTAAGTCCACCAGACCACTACTAAGAACTGATGCTCTCGGCATTTCTCTTCGTCCATATTCATCCAAAAGAGAAGAACAGAAGAGTGAGTGATATTTGTTGTTGATGTGATGGACAATCAAGTGTGTGTAATATATGTACTTCAATATTATATCTACGATGTAGTATATAGACTGATATTATATATACAACATCTTATATATATAATACTTTCTCATTGATTTTCTTTTCATAATGTTTTACTTCTTAGAAATCGCTGCTCTTAGCTCTTTTTCTCATGTCATATGATGTGATACTATGATATCTTACAGAGCTAAAGTTAAGAGAGAGCATTCTATAGAAGAAAAGATATGAAGAGAGGTAAGAAAAGAGGACTAAAGAGCTTCAAGTCGAATGGATATTAGAGTTAGAGTAAAATATATATGTATATATTCTATACACACACGAACACATGAAGAGAGAGAGTTTTGGGCGACGACTGTAGTAGTAGAAGAGTGCAAAAGAGTATATATTTCTCGTATTTTTTTAACAAATTCGAAATTCTCTCAGCATCTTCTTGGCCATTTCTTCGCCAGGTTTCACGCTACTTCCTCTCTCTTGCATTCCTTTCATGTTGACTTTTTCTCGAGGGGTCACTATTTACATTCAACTGTAGAGTTACTCAAGAATTGCTCAAGAGTTTACGTTATATACTATGTACATTTGTTCTCCTATAGAATGTAATGGAGAAGGAAAAAATACAGTATAGTTAGAGTATACAAGAGATGGCTATATATACATGTAATGCTTTTGAATAATGAAGTAAGCTTAATTCGTACTTAGTTGAAATTACAACCCGACTCTATACTCGATTAGCTAAAATAAAATATGTAGTTTAGTAATAAAATATATTGTCTGAGCCAGTGAGGCAATTTTCAATGAAGCATTTATTTTATTTGGAGATGTGAGTCGAAACATGTGTAATATATGTGCTTCCTAACTAAAGGTAAGCTTTGACTAAGTTGGGAAATGAAAAGTGAAGTGGACGAGTTCCTATAGTGAAAGTTGAATGATATAGAGAAGAAGAGGAAGAGTGAAAGATGAGCTGTATGAAAAAGAGACTCTTTAGTATATATAGAGAGTAGAGTGGAAAAGAAGAAAGTTGAGGAGAGAGCATTTCTACTACTTTCTTTACTCAATTGTACAGTTAGTATATGTGTTCTCTAAGCAAGCTTTACTCTAAGGACTACTTATTCCAATAGCCAAAGTCAAGACAGTTCTATACTGTATACTATACTGCCTTGTATTTATGTATGTAGAATCCACCAGTAATACAGAGAGGAGATAGTCTTTTTAGAGATAGAGAGAAAGAGTTGTGTATACAAATGTAGAATGAAAAGAGCATAGAATCGAAAGAAGTCTTTTCTTGGAAATCTTGGAGTCAGCTCTAGGCTCTAACTATATGACTCTCTCACCATTTCAAATCCACACACACCACATCATCACCACATTCAATTCAACTTCACATATTGGCAAATGGCAAGAGCAAACAAAACTCAACAAGCCCTCAAGACATGAAGAAGAAGATAATGGAGATGAAGGAAAAGGCAGAAGCGACAATTTGAACAGACTTGTTTGTTTTTGGTGACAATGTGGACAATCATGTATAAAAAGAAGAAAAGTAGTAAAGATCCAGCAAAAGAATGTATAAGAAGACATGAAAGAAAGCTTTGGATAGGAAAAGTATAAGAATGAGATAGAAAATGTATATAAATAAGTTTTTTTAAAACGTTTTTTTTACCTGGACGGTAAGTAGTCGATTATTATCTAGTCGTAACCACTCTAAAGAAGAAAGCCCTCGGAAAGCCCAAGTTTCAATAGTACCAATTTTACATGATGTCATTTCAAGTCGTACCAGTCTTGGCAAATGAGAAAATGCATCTGTAGAAATTCTTGAGATTGGATTAGAGTTAAGTTTAAGTTCTCTGAGCTCTGGAATTGTTTCAAAAGTATGAGATGGAACATGATCTAGTCGATTAGTGCTCAAGTCTAATTCAACCAAATTTGTTAATTTGGAAAATGTGTAGCGGTCAATTGAAACTAGTTGACATGATGATAAAAATATTTTCTGAAGATTGAGTAAGTTGAGTAAGAGAAAGACGTTGGCAGGTAGAGCCTTAAGTTGATTATTGGATAAATCTAGTAACTGCAACCAGAGATAAAAAATATGTATATAATGTAATATATGTATATAAGCTTTGACCAAAAAAATTTATATTAATAGTATTCTCTATATATATATATATATGTATATGTATATGTGGTTCTTCTTTGATTCTTACCTGTGTCCCAGGATCAAGTCCATAAGGAATTTTATTTAGTTTGGCATTTGAACAGACGACACTTTCCTTTCCACTTTTCCACTTGCACTCACAAGCTGTTGGGCATTCTTCTGAAACTTTGGACATTCCAAGTAGAACAAGAAGAACACAGAACCAAAACCATATTGTAGAAGTTTGTGCACCACTATAAAATCTTCTGTCACCACTGCTACCACTACTACTTCTTTCCATTCCATAACTATTTTCAACGTTATTCAAATTCTTCTTCTTCTTCTTCCATATTTCTCCTTTCCATTTGCAACAACTTTTCTCCCATTTTTTTCTCCTCACCTTCAATAAGAAGTACTCATCCTCCTCCTCTTCAAAACTCAATTTTTCCATCTTGACCACGAGGCCATTTTTTCTTCATTCAATTCTTCCAACTTATGTATTTTTAAACTTCTCTACACTCCACTTTTTTCCATGTCATTTCACCAATAACAAAACACCATACCACATCACAAACAAATAATAAAACAAAATCATGTAAATTAATATTGTGTTTTGTTTCACTCTCAACCTCTCAAGTATATTTAATTACTTCTTGGAATCATTATTGCAATTGAAAAAAATTACATTATTTGTAGCAACCGGAATTTAATAACTTAATGTACATGCGTATATATACACATATATAGTCACTTCAGTAGGAGAGTTTGTAGTTTTTGGTGACTGTCTGTCATTACACATTAATTAATTTTCATGGCAGGGAGTCTACACCAAAGAGCCAAACGAGCTCAACTCACAATCACAAGTTGTACTCAAAATGAATTCATTCTTCTTCCAACTCTGGAAACATGGATTCACTTATTTTGCCTTGAGTTCCAACTTTTTGATTTGACGCCTGGAAAAGGAAGAAAATAGAAAAAAACTGAATTGAAATAGTGATTACTATATACTTATATATATGTATATACATCTAGTGATATGACATGAGTCTCAAGTGATTTTCTAGAGTGAAAACCATTTTATTGTATCCAACAACCAAAGGAAAAACCACTTGAACTTTTACTTTCGATACAGAGAAAAAGGAAAAAAATCAAAATGAGCCTTTTCCTATTTTGTGATGGCTATTTCTAATTTCTTTTGAGTAGTCAAGTGAACCACTAGCACAAAAAAGAAGTTTAGTGTATATGTAATATGAAATAAAATCAGTTTTTTACACTCGTATGACGCCTATCCTCTTTTACTTCTTTACAGTCTACCACACATTGAGTCATATTGTAGTCACCAAAAAAATCCTAATTTCCAATGGACAAAAACTATAAATTCTGAATTGGCTCTTTGGAACCAAAAGGTCATAAGTCAGTACAAATAGAGTTTAGATAGTACAAGTCTCATAATAACTTGAAGCGTAAACTACTTTAGAGGTACATTTCACAACTCTCCTGATGATGATGGTGAAACGGTGATAAAAATTACTACTCACCTCCTTCTCTCTTTTTTTGTACTATAATACAACAACTACATAAAAAGTTAACTCAAGTATATATTTTGACTCTAACTCAACCATAGTCACGATCAAGTGAAAAGGAAAAGTGATTTGATTTAGTTGTGGCATCGAGTATCTAATATGAAGTGTTGCGTTTCTTCTCAACACTGTGCTGGCTATGTGCCTCCTTTGATTTGATTGATATGAAAGATCTCATCTGGAAAATAAGGTTACTCGATGATGCTCAAAAAAATACTACCTCAACAGTTGATTAGAGCTGCGAACGTGTCTCCTCCATTTTATTGTATTGATTGAGGTTAAGAGTCATCATAATAAAAACCTGTAAAGTAAATAAAATGATGAGCACCACTATAATAATCCAGTATAATAAATGTTATGTTGGGTAATTAGATTAATTGGTAGGGCTTGGAAATAATGGAGAAACTTAATTTCATATATATATATATATAATATATATAATACAATATACAGAATGACAGCAAATCCACACATACATATTTCATTTCAACATTTCTTCAGAATCATCGCTAAGTACAAGTGACAAGTAGAGTCTTTTTCTGGTTACAGATCTTTGTCATCTTTCTTTTGAAAATGGGCTATCATTCTTCTATATCCCATCAACGCATCTCATCTCTTCTTATGTTCTATCTACTTTAGTTGTTCTTTTTATCAGAGAAAATCAAGCGAGGACAAAAAAGGACAAAAGTGAGACATGAAACATGAATTGAATATTGAAAGAAAAAAATCCATCGTAGTAAAGCAACAACAATTGTAGTAGTACAGTATGTGTGTAGAGTAGACATATTACAACAAACTTTTTTCAAAGCACATAGTACACTACATTAGACAAGGAAAAAGAGAAAAATTGGAAGGAACGAGACAAGTTATTGAAACCCATAAATATCTGATGGAAAAGGTCTATGTCATGTATAGACAGTGAAAAAAGATCCACATCTACTACTATTACTACATATGTAGACTCTTTTTTTGGTTGACACACGCACTACTACAAAATATCATCTGTAGCAAGCTCAACTACCACACACACCAACAATAGTTTTAGAACAATAACTTTTCTCTCGTTGTTCGTGTCACGCATAGAAATATGAAAAGAGGTGAATGAAACATGAGAGCATAGCTACTATATATACAAGAAATATATATATATATATAGTAAGTAGAAGCCAAAGAAAAAAAAGTTTGGTTGCTTTGCTGTAGTAGAAGAATTCTCATATTCTTGTTGTTGTTGATGTTGTTGCTATACTTTTATTCAGAATGGAGAAAGTGAGGCAATGGCACGTTTCTGTGGAGCTTAGAAGAGAGAATAAGATACGCTCATGTATGTACATGTAATATGTTTCTTTAGTTGGTTTTCCTAAGGATAAAGTGAGTTGGTGTACTATGAATGTGTTGGTAGAGGTTGAAAAACAGTACAATAAAGATGTTCCAAAAACTCTCTACACTTTAAGTCCCGACAGGGACAAATGAGTCCTAACCAAGAGTCATCATTCATTCTGAAACCAATCCTTTTTTCTCTTCTTCTTCTTCATGTAAGCTGCTTTCACACTCTTGCTGTGTTTTTCTTTCTCACTTTGTATAGTTAGTAACGACAACTTTTTTTGTCTAACACACTAAGACGATACTACTAAATATAGTAGTCGTGGCTCTTTTTTTGTGAACTATGCCCTACACTAGTTGTGTGTGTCATGTCTTTTTAAGTTGTCTTTTTTTCTCTCTTGGACTTTTAGATAACTAGAGAGAGAGAGAGAGAGAGACTAGTTAAATGTTTGTTGGACTCTCAGACTCGATTTTGCTGGCCAAAAGAGAAAAAAATCTGAATCAAGAATATGAGCAAAAGTCACTGAAAAATCTATTTGTAGAGCTGTCTCTCTGTTTCTAACCAATGTCAATTTCAACATTTAAGCCAAGTATATAAAAGATGCAAATGTGCCTCTATTGATTTTGGCAACGACTTTCTCCTCAACTTGGATAAAAAACTATTCAGCTTACTAGCACATACATGTACTTGAAGATGAGGAAGATGAGATGGAAAATTAAAAGAGAGAAAAGTTGAAAATTCGAAATTCAATATGACTTGACACTTTGCCTTTTGGCTTCTACTTCTTCTTTTCACTTTCTTTACTTTCTCTTTGGTAAGTAGGGTTTAGTTGGCAAGGAGTTAGTAGAAAATATTTTCTTGCAATGTGTTAACTCACTTCGTAGATGATAGCTAGAGATGGAGAAAGAGCTTGAGTGCCAAAATGAGAGGGAATATTAGTAGTAATATCTTCTCTGGATAATTTTGTGGTGTGGTTGTTTTGTGGCTAAAATGAAAAGTAAGTGAAACTGAGTTGCTCTCTCAGAGACTTGTGTGTGTTTGCATCAAATTCATATATATGCATATATGTACTTTTTGATATAGTCTTATGTAATATATAGTACAGTGCAAGAGTTTACTATGTACAACTTCCTCCTCTACTTCACTTCTCAATTCACTTTAGATAGAATCTAATGCATGCATGCACAACTTACTTTGCTTTGCAGAGTAATTACGATGTTTAAATACTTGAGGAGCAGTCGTCTATTGCTAAGCTGGAAAGAGTATTATATATATATATGTATATTCTTCTTCAACACAATGTACTTATAGTAGGAAATGTAAGAGTTGTTTTGATGCGTTGTGGGTTACTCTGTAGTAAAAGCTTGCTAAGTAATTAACTCGGTGTTTGCCTGACCTGCCCCCTTCAAATTACGTGGCGACATTTCCATTTGCCATTCACACATTAAAACAATCGACTAAAGACTTCTATAGCTTATCCAGGGCCACCAACCAACACATTCAAAACTACTCACGCTTATTTTCATCATTCTGTAAATGTATTTTAATAAATATTTCTACACACAAACTAAATAGCTCTATATATTTGTAGTGTATCCATACAACAATAGAATTATACATAGAGAGAGAAGAGAAGATAAAATGAAAATGTTGTTGTTGAGTCTATAGTGTTGTTTGGTGATACTGTTTTGTTAATCTCTTTCCTTAGTTCTAAAACCACGGAGCTCTCTTTCTAGCTCACTCTTCATGTTTGTATCTTACGAGATAGCAATGGATATTTTAGCTACTTACTCAAACCAACACTAAGTGGAAAAAGTCGTTTGCTCATTCATATTTGTAATTTTGGTTAAAGGAAAGGAAATGGTTGTCTCTCAAGAAGAAATAAAATGTTGCTAATCAAAATAAATTCACTATTGGAGTATTTTATGATTTGAAATTTCAACGTTGTTTACATATACTTAAAAACATGAGCTTCCTTGGTTCAATAATATTATAAAGTTTTGAAAAAAAAAACTGAAATGGTCCTACATATGGTTCACCGTTATAACTTTTTTTGTAAAGACACACTTTATGCTAAAGACGTAAGAAGAGTCAAGTCAAAGGTTAAAAATATGTACAAGAAAGACGATAGAGAGTATGCAAATGAGAAATAAGACTAAAGTATCTACATTTTCTCTCATCTGCTAGAAAAAGTTTATCTCCAGCATAATCTCCAGAAATATCTTTTTTTACTTTTGTTCCTTTTTGTCTTTTCATCCTTCTAGTAAATTTTTTGCAGCTCTCATCATATCAGACTATGACATGTTTCCACACCTTAGCATCATTCAGAACAGTAGTGTTATATTCTCTCACACTCAATGATGATGCTTCACTTTTTTTTCTTTTTCTCAAAGTTGCCTGTTGGGTGGTGGTGAGATGATTCTCTCATGGATGCTGGAGAAAGTATATTGAGAGAGTGAAGTGAAGCATAAAAAAATTCTTTGGTGAAAGAGAGAGAGAAAGAGAGAATGACATCGTCATTGTCACCAGAAAAGATTTTTGGTGTAAGAGAAAAAGAGAGAGAGAGAAAACTCAAAGAATTGCACACACCTCATTCATTCTCATGACAGAGACACTTAATTTTTACTATTCTTTTCTCTTTACTACCTCATCCTTTTGACTCTTGTGTTCTCTCTCTAGTATAATAGCTCTGTCTTGGGATGAAGGATGATGATGATGCCCTCAACTTTCACTTTAACGTCAACTTTAAACTTTCACGTTTTATTCAAACTTTGTCATTATTCTGCCACTTTACTACTTTTACTCGTTGCTCTATATCTCTCTCCATATATATATGTACATAACTACGTGTGAGATGATATATAATCTCTGAAATATATAGAGCAACTATGGCAAGTTTCTTTCTACAGAGAGGCAAGACAAGAATGTAAAAACAACTTTGAGACAGAAAAGAGGGAAGTGAAGACAAACAAATTAAAATCAGGCGTATCAACAAACTCTCACACAAATGCAATTGTTTTGTACAATTTCATTTTAAGTTTATGACTCTTAGACTCTCTAACATTTTTCTTTCTCTTCTTTCTGTCTTTTGTTGACAACATGACAGTTCTTTTTCCAAGTTTGAAAGGACGACAACAGAATTACATCAAATGGGCACAACAAACTTCTTTTTCTGAGGGTGACGTTTTTCTCTCTAGCATTTTGCTCAGAGTCTCTATTATTTATCTATTATAATACAGCTCTACTGCTGACGACATAGAGAGAGAGAGAGACTGAATGAGCTGGATGGACATACAACTCTCGTCAAGTGTTGAAATAAATAAGTGTAAAAAGAGACAAAATGTATAAAAAAATTTGAAGACTTTTTTCTCTTCAATGTACTATGTCCACACAGACAATATATATAAAAAGTATATCTAAAATAAAGACTACTAGTGTTAGTCATATCACTGCATTCCATTCTACTTCTTTCTATTCAATGAGGAAAATCAAGTCAAGCAATGCATCAGTAGCTATAAATTAAATTCAATTTCTTATACAAAATGTTAGCACTGCATTCTATTTCAAGTCTCCAGAAGGAAAAAAACTACTTGTGACTAATACTCAATGCCAACCAATTCACTTTTGCAAAGGCAGCAGGAAAAGCATAAGAGTGGCATAGAAGAGAACTTGAACCAAGGAAAAAACTCTTCGCTTGCAAACTGTAACAACTCACAGTGTGCTCAAAAAGTCCTTAGAAGAGAATCTCTCGATTACTACCTATAGATAGATATACTATGGTTGTCAGTTGATCGTTGTTCAAGTGCCACTGCCACCACCATCAGACTTGGAATTCTCAACATGAATGCTAGGAAAGGAAGAAGAAAAACACAAATTCTTACGTAACAACGAGATGGGAAAAGAAAACTTGTTATAGGGTCGCAGGTGTGTTTGCACGCTGCACGTCTTGGCCACACACTTTCTCCCTTCTCTCTACTAAAGCATTTCAACTTGTTCTTTTGGGCTAACAACCATTCACACAACCACTACTCAACTTCCTACACATACTAAATTATAATAAAGCAAGTTGTGAGTTTAGGAAAGAGCGACGATTGAATATAAAATATTTTCTCAATCGAAAATTAAAATAAATTTTTTTCTACTCCGGTTTAAAATGATATCGACTGACATACATTAAAGTGCGACATGAAAGCAACATACATGTATATATGTATAGCCACTCGTTCATATGAATTTTTTAAAAAAATACACATTATATTGGTGCGTGCTTTGAGAAAAGTGTGATTCTTTGCAAAAACTTGGGAGAAGCTTATAATATGATGACAAACATTGTAAATAGAAGTGCAAAAAAACGAGAAAAATACTTTCTCTCACTCACTTGCTCAAAAGATGAGAAAAATTTTGTTCTTCAATTCTTTTTAGTGTGAGCACAAGGATCTTTTTCTGAGAAAGAGAGAGTCAAATGTGCGTGAAATTCATGAGTCACTATGTGTAACCTTCTCAATCCATCTGTACAGTAGTTAGATAGTTAGTAAGTCAAGTCAACTTTAGCTACTTTTTTTCGCTCTCTCTACTTTCTCTCTACTTGTATATATGCGTATGAAGTAACTAAGGGGAAATAGGAGCACTGTGTAGCTTTCTTCAAGACGAGAGAGAGAGTTTCATGTTGGATAGTTGTATAGATATAATGGATGCTCCCAATGGATTCCATTTAAGAAATTCTTATTTCTTCACAAAATTTAGCTCGCTTGGGAACTGTTCGATACTAATTGGATTTGTTCTACACATGTATGAAATTTTTCCACTCACCATTTTCTTACACACATCGCATCGCATCTCAGTCTTTCGTCTATATATTCTATACGTATATACCATTTCTTACAAATTTTTCGTGCCCAAATTCTAACATAAGCATTGCAAAAAGAGAATCGTATGAAACTTGTTTCCAACTAAAAAAGAAAACTAACCTGTGATACCTCCGTTGCTACACAATACACATATAGCAAACTAAAAATCTCTCTAGAGTTCATATAGAAATATTAGAGAAAAAGGAAACTCATTTAGTACTTAGTTGATGACTAAAAAGTTAACTTTCTCAGACTACTTGTCACTATTGTGTGTGTAGGTTATTTAATTCCTTTGAAAAAAGAGAGAACTCTTCTATTATAGTAGTAGTATGTTATAACTTAGTTTTTAAACTAAAGCTAACAATAAGTTATACAAGACATATAACACTCGGGAATTATGTGAAATGAAGTGGGGGTTGAGTAAATTCAAGAGAATTTTTTTCTACAGTCTTTACTATAGCTTCCAGCAACTTCATTTAAAAACTTTAAATCAATAGTTTTTTCACTCTATATGTATTATTTTGTTTTATAAGTATTATACAAGTTGCTTCTTTGCCTTTATATTCGTTTCCAAAGCATGCAAATGAATATATGGAAGACATATAAAATTGTATTGATTTCACACAATTTTTCACTTTTAAGTAGGCTATTGTAACTAGTGAGGTGTACACTTTTGATGTGTTGAGACTAAGAAGTTGCGTACATTATGAATGTATACATTTCCTTATATACTTCAGTCAAGTTTACAAAAGAAGATGACGACAACATAAAAATTGTATAAGGCAGTAGTAGACAAACATACAGATCTACAGAGGCAAATTGTGGAAATTATATTTTTTTGCATTGTCATGCAACTTTTTTTGGCTACCCATGCAAACACATTCTTCTCTACTTGAGAGTCTTCTATATAGTAGTCTTTTGATCCGTTTACACTTTGTTGCGTTTTTATTTCTTTTTTGGTGTCTCTCTCTCTGTCTCTCACTTTCGTCTATTTTTAGTTTACTGAACACTAGTATATAAACTCTCTTGAAAAAAGGTTTAGACACGACTACAAGAAGACGAATGCAAATGCAAACTACAATACAACTTCAAGAGAGAGAGAAAGAGACTACAATACAAATATATAGAAATATGTAGGTAGTGCATACACATACTTAGTTTTCTATATTGATTTTTACTGCTATTGTTACTCTCTTGCAAGAATTGTCAACTAATGTTACACATTATGTAATACAATGTAGTACTTGCCAATGTGCTAAATAATAGAGTTTATTTGAGCAAAGTCACAACAATAGCAATTAGAGAGTATACAATAAATAAAAGAGATATTGTACTAATTCTAAGCATTTGAGCAAATGAGTAGTGACAGTTGTCACAAGCGATTGGAGATAGGTGAAATGCTACTTGTTCCAATTGCACATGTTGTATAAGTATTGTTGTGTAATAGACTCAAAATGGGAATAAAAAGTATTGAGAGAAAGTAGAGAGAGAGGATCCATCAGAGTTTATCCAGCACTTAAGATTCATTGCTCTCATGAGGGATCAGTTGCAGATGAACTTTCATATATGTAGTACTCATATGAGTGAGACAAGTAGTATATATTATATGATATTCACATATACATTACACAAGCTCAACATTTTCCTACCAAGTTTGACTTTCACATATATCTAAAATAAAAAGTAGAGAAGAAAAGAGTTTGAGCAAAGCAACTATCAACTAAAAGAGAATAATTCCATAGCACGTGCAGACGCCCAAAGGGAAAATTGAGATTTTATTTGCTTCAACTTCATATTCATTCCTTTTGGCTTTCTTTTTGCCTTGTTGCTTCTCTTGTATCTCTAGTATGCATATATATGTATATATATAATGCGAGCATATGTTTAGTAGTGTCTCTCCCTTTTCATTCTATTTTCCCTTTTACCGAAATTACATATATGACGCTTTATTATGTATCTGTGTTGAAATTTAAAGTTAATATATATATACTTATAATGTGTAAATCTATTGTAAATAAAATGAAGAGAAGTAACAGAGAAAGTTTTCAAAACCTTTTGAAGTGTGTAAAGTGAAAGGTTGACAAGACAGTAGGAATATTGACATGTGTGAAATTGTTGAGTAACTTAAACTGTCTAGAAGTCGACATGTCAATTTCAATTTTGCCTTTCTTTCAGGCTTGGAAAAAGGATAATGACATATTGATTTGATGATGATACCAAAGATAAAAAGAATATTAAGTTATTATTCTGATTATCATAAAGCTATAGACTATATCCTATATATATACACGTTTTTCACCAAAGTATACAATACAATTAGATTTTAGACAATTGTCTAGACGAGACATCGCATATATATTTATATATATATGGACAGAGAGAGCTACTTTTTACAGAGAAATGGATCGATCTAATAAATATTTGAACTAGGAAAAAACTCTTTTGCATCATAGGACATTGCTGCATACATACATATATGTACTTTATAATGGTTGAGAGAGTAGTTTCTCAGTTGTACAAATTTTTGCATCTGATCTCGCATTACAAATAGAGATAAGCACATGCATATATATAGAGAACATATTTGATATCAGTAGATGGATCTTTTATGACAGAGAAACTCTTGTCTAACTTGAATGTAAAATGCAGGCATCACATCATCATGATGTATGACAAGAATGCCCCGAAGGCAGAGTTACTTACTCTCCAGAATGTTACGGTGAAAATCCTCTTCTGCCAATCTGACATAGTGGAAATCTGCATTAGCTCTATGGAATCCATATAATATACCTATAGATATACATACATATATATATATAGAAGCTATAACAATACTTGAGTAACTATAGCTCTTTTTGTACTAGTATAGAAAGATATTATTTCGCTTTTCAAAACATCCGACAACTAAAAGTCTAATACAGTAGAAGAGAGAGAGAGAGACTAAAGCAACTGTGTACCTATATTTCTCTCTATTCTGATGTATTGTCATCATCAGTATCCCAAATCCTTCCGGATTTCTGATCCTTTTCTCTTTCAAACTCTCTCTCGACTACAACAATGTTTCTCTTCCGTAGGCTTTTGTATTTTAGTTAGCATTTCACTATACTAACACTATACCAGTACACAAACAGAGACTTTCCTTCGTCAAATTTTGAATGTATAGCATTTTCCTTTTCAAATGTTATCTTTCGACTCATTCTCTCTGGTTGAAAGTCTACAGTTTACTTACTTAGACATATATATATAGGTATATATAAGTATATACATATATATGCACGTTGTCTTATTATTATGTAGTGTTATATATTATACTTATATGTGGAGACTCTCTATAATATGTGAGTGTGATGGTACTTATTGCTCTAAGTGGTTCCATTTATTGTAACATTGTGCACATTAACATACCGCCATATATACTATAGCCGAGCTCTATATTATATGTGCTTTTAGATATCTTTTACACAAAGAAAGCAATAGAGTGAAAGTGCCACCATGCCAGCCAGAGTATTTTAAACTGTCTACGTAATAAAATGGTAAATATTCATTCTCTGACTTTCTGTCCTCTATTTCTAGCTGCAGTAAAAAAGTAGAGTGAGAATGTTTCGCTAGAGACGGGCTTCGTAATATTTTAAAAGCTTGGCTAAAAGATAGATACTAGTTAGAATACTATTAGAAATGCATTTTGAAATTGTGCAAATTTTCAAAGAACAAAAAGAGCCTAGGAATCAAAAGACGTTCTTTGCTGCAATGGTATTTGTTCCTTTTCATCTTTTCAGCTATGAGTTCTTAGACTACTAATATTCATTCGCCAACAACTCAAAACTTTTTGCATGTTCAATGCTCAGGTTACTACAACTCTGTCTCTCTCTCTCATCTCATCTATAGAAAAAGTTTCCAAGTATAGATCCAACTTATATTTCAACTAAGTGAAGCAATAGCAATAAGTTAAAACTTGCTGGAGTCTTATATGAAAATGGTGGAAAGATGAGACGCATCATTTTGAGAGTTTCTTTTTCAGTCAGGAATGAATAATACATATCTTACTTTATGATATTATACAATGTATAGAACATATAAAAAAGTCTTTGACAAATGTTACGAGGAAGAAAAAAACTATAGATAGAGATAGAGAGTCAACATGCAAGAAGTTAGCAAAATACAAAATTGTATGTAATGTAAGAAAAGAAATTATTGCACAACATAAAATTCCATAGAGTATGTAGGAAATATGTATCAGGCACATAAGTTTGAATGCTTATTACGTACGTATATATTATTCTCTCTCTAACTTTGTTTTTGGTTTTTAGCTTCCATAGCCTTACATAGTACACAAACACATATTGATTTTGCATATTGTGCAACATGCACATAACATAATGCTACAGCTACTATAACTGAACTTTAAGTTATTTTGTAACTCTAACCCAGCAAGTACTATATATAAGATCTAAGAGAGAGAATGTTAGCACAGGAGGAAAAAGTCTGAATAGTATTTACAGTTAGTGTTACTCTTTTAGGCACTACAACCATTGAGCTGAGTTACTCTAGAGAAAAAAAAGTTGGAAAAAAGCCCATCGCCATCAACTCTTTTTCAAATCCATATTCTCACACAATAATATAAGGTAAGCAGTGAGTACAGAGAGAAAGTACTAGCAGTTTGCATAGATTGGATATATATATATATAGTAGAGTGCACGTAAAAAAGTAGAACTTTTTCTCTCTTTAGAAAGAAGAAAAGCACATGAAAAAAATTGTTTGCAACATACCATACCATACAATGTTAGTTCAATAGCCCAACTAAAGTTTCTCACTTTCTTCCACTTTCACCAAAAACTCACGAGTCACTTGGCTTGGCTTGACTGGAAGTCAAGTCCCAGTTTTCTCTTCACCAATATAATGTAGGCAATGTAAAAGCGAGTTGTAATACTAACAACTCTCTCTTTATATATATATATATATATATATATATATATGGTATGTTAGTCTAGAAAGGTACTATTACATTGCAGTCACTGCCCCTTGTTTATTTCTACAATCAATTTTCAGAGTGAAGCACATTTGAAATAACGAGAGCTGTTTGTATGTAAGCTCCTACAACTCTCTCTCTCTCTGACTCTGTCGGCGATGATGGTGCTACTGAATAGTAGAGAGAGAGTCAAGACCTTTCAATTGATATGTGTTCCTCTCTTACTACTCTTACTTGAGTTGCCACACTTTATTTCATGATTTTCAGAAAGAGGCAAACGAATCAGGTTACTTACATCTACCAGTATAAGGCAAGGTACATAATATATATTGAGTATTAAACTGAAGATGATTTTATTATTAATTCAGCAAAATATTTTTTTACAAAGTTACTACATTGCATCATCATATAGGCCATTGACTTTATTGTATATTGGCAAATTCCAAGTCCAGTATATAGAAACAAAAAAAATGCTCACGTCGTGCTTTTATTTCTATTTCGTTATTTTTTAGCTAAAGTTGGCCAACGTGTGAATATTACACGATATTTTTTTCGGCCTTTCTACACGTACTACAAATAGAACAAGTTTAGTTGTACGTGTCATGACATAAGGAAGTGAAGTGGTTATATTTTCTGACCTTCTCTCTATTTAGTAAAGGTAAAGATATACTATATGCTTATAGTAGTGTAGTTATGTCTGTAGAGTTTTTTTTTCCTGGGAGCACGTTGAGTTGACTCGTATTATTTATTATTATTACCAAGTGTAGAGTGTCAAGTGTTTAAGATAGTATTGTAAATGATTAGATTAAAAGCCCAAAAGGGAGTTGATTTCATTACCTTTGAGTCTCTCTTGGGTCACATAAAATATTATTGAAGGCAAAAAGGCACACAGCAACACTACATATAAAATGTATACTCTGAATCAACATTTTGGACGCTGTTGCAAATATTTTGTTTAAAATATATATAGCACGTGTATGTGTAGGAGAAAGAAGAAGAGTTTAGCTGTCATGTCAAATCTCAGTGTGTATCAAAATATATAAGATTTATCTTACAAAACAACAGCAATGTAGCACTACAATACAACCTTTGAGTGTCTTTACACCCCAAAAACAACACAAGACTAAAGTGATTTGAGCATGAATGTAAAGAGTATATAGCTCTTTTTGTCAAATGAACCTTGAAACTTTATAGTATACAGTAAGTAGTAACTTTTCGTATTACTTTTTCTTATTGGTATATATGTATAAGATAGAAATTACATTTGTACAAAATCTACAAACAATTTTACCTATATATCTTTGCACACTACAAGATGCTTAGATCACTTACATACAAAATTACACAATGTGTCCTTCATTGCTTCAATTCCTCTTCTTCCAATGAATAAGGAAGAATAAGAAATTTTCTCAGAGAATTTTGTTACTATATATAGATAAATGCAAAAAGAGCCACAAGTTCAGTTTTCTCTTTTTGTTGGTTGTCAGTGAAAAGTTTTCAACTTTCTCTCTTCTTTTCTCCATTACACTCTTCGAGACTTTATACATATCCACCATGCTGACTTTGGGCGCCCAGCTTTTACTTTTCCGTATTTTAGTGATATAGAATGGCATTGAGTAGTGAGTAGTAAAAAGTACTAAGTAAAGTAGTTTTTTATGCAGTCTGCATATGTGAATATAAAATATAAAAGTAGATAGATGTGCGATGTAGATTGTGTCAGACGTACATATCCAAAGTATATACTATAAATGTAGGTAGGTAGCTTAGAAATGGAGGAAGAGTTGTAAAAACTACTTTCAATCTACTATCATCTCACTTTACTTACCTACATATGTACATATCTTTTCCTAGAGAGAAGAGCAAAGAACAACTATTCAAGCTAGAAACTCTCTCTCTCTATCTCAAAACTATGCATATGGAATGGACTTCTAAGGTTTCACTTAAAGATGTAAAACTACTACGTGGCCAAAGGTTAAAAACATTTCTCATTTTTATGGAATGTGATGTAGCTACTTCAAATTTCAATACTAAAAACATTAGTTTCCTTGAAAATATTTAAGCTCAACTTAATCTTAGATTTTGTACACATATTTTTTTTTATTATGTATACACTTCTATTAGTGTCGATGAATTTTTTTCTATAGTAAATGGCATATAGCATTTCAAAATCGTTTTCCGACTAGAACATAATAATAAAGTAGATAAAATGAGCAAAGTGCGTAGAAGCAAACAGGAAGACAACAAATGCGATGTGATTCTATAGTAGTATAGTAGAACTTAGATTCCAAAAAAACGAATTTCATTTCGAATATATAAAAAAGGAAACAATTAATAAGACATGTATCGATGGCCAAAGTTTGGCAGTAAAAACCACCAAATATAAACAGAGACGACACTCTTCTCCTTCTACTCTGCTTCCCTATACTGAATTCTACAAGAGAGACAAAACTAAATGGAATGGGAGGTCACATTAGAACAATTCGTTTCGTAGAGCTTCCAGAAAACTTCAAGTTAGAATGTTAGTTGGTGGTGGTGGAACGTCTCGTGTATATATATAGAGCCCAAAATAGTGGAATCCAATTTAATCCATTTCTCACCAAAATCTCAATCTCATTTCCATGCTGAGCCAATTTAAAACTTACTTTCATATCCTTTACTTTACTATACTAGACTACTAACTCTTTCTCTATGTGTCTCGTCTTCCTCTTTTTGTATCTCTCCTTCCTTACAACTTACACAACTTAAAGCCTAAACCAGCAAAACTCGTACAAACTAAAGTCTCTCCTCAACTTACAACTCTCAAAATCTAACATAATAACATAGGATGAAAACCCCTTATAGTTCACTTATACTCGGTTGCCTCTCTCTCTTCTCTGACTACTTAGCCTAAATGTAGACCATTTGTATCTTCATCTCAAACTCGGAAACTTTATAGTAGTGGATAGAGAGAGAGAGAGAGAGAGAGCAAAGTAATGTAGTTGTTTGTGGTTTAGTTGCCTTTTGCTCTTTCCTTTTACTCGTGTTAGGCAAATAAGAGAAGATAGGAGGGACGCAAACTTGAGCTTAATTCATGTGTGCATGTATACATTAGTTTACCACGACCAAAGACCACGAGTACAATTACTACTGAGGAAACCACTTATGGAGATGATATATATACATGCAACCACAAATTATTATTTAATGTCTGTATATGTAATTTATATATATATAAGCGTAGAATTGCTCAGCTTAACTCTCAAATTGTTTTCTCAAGAATGAAGAGAAAAAAATACTTGGAGAGTAAATTATAAGA
>VCNE01000938.1:0-10642 GCA_009869805.1 Oncopodura yosiiana
AGCTGAGCTGCTCTCTCTCTCTCTTTTGCCATCACTTCACGACGGCTTATTAAAAGTAAAACTTTTCTTCGTGTTCTTTGAATCCTACTTTCAACCATTAGTTTTGGTAGTTACATAAGCTACACAACTCTTCACAAGCCTCCTAGCAATTTATAGAGTACCATATATATATATACCTATGATACTTACATAAATGAAACTTTAGACACACTCGCACACACAAGTGATCGAGAAAAGTTTATGGACTATTGACTGCATTCATTTCCATTTGTTGAAGAGATATATATGGCTCTCGCATAACAACACTAACTAACCAGAGTTTTGTTGTGAGTCACGATCCACTGAAAAAAGAACTCATCTACAGTCAGACAGTCATTATACTATTATAGCTCCATATCTGATATGTAAAACGTAGCATTATTGAACTACCGTATATAGAGAATTGAACAAGAGTCCAACTGAACATTTTCTATAAGCACTCACTTGCCACTACTTTGACTGTTGTTTTGTTGAAGCCACGTGTGGTTTGAAAATTGTAATTCAACCTCCGTGTGCCATTAGAAAGATTACAGCCACACGAGCAACAAGCAAAAGGTATTATATATACATAAGAATCGTAGGTAGAAAGAGAGAGATGCTTAGCCTTTTTGAGCATATCATTCTCCTTTAAAATATGGTGATATGATGTCATATATGGATTATGTGCTCTTGCAACAAAACAAAACAACAAGGCTCTATACTTCTCATCTCTTAGAGTCTCAGGTGAAAAAAAGTCCTTAGACACGTTTTTCATTTTACAATTGAGCCGTGGAGTATATAGTATAAGAAGCAAAAAAAAAAACATTAAAAAAGTCTGTGTGTTGCATTGTACTCTTGTAATATATACTTGTTGTTGGCCTGACTGGCTGCAGCGATTTTAACACTGATGACGATGATCGTGAGAGATGAATATGAGATAGAGAAACTTGGAAGCCTCGTGTAGGATATAATACAAAAAAAGTATATCGCGTGTTGCTTACATCATTCCTGTTCTTTCGCCTTCTAGACCAAATGTAACCAAAAAGCTTATCGACAAACTAGTAGTTTAGTACTTACTGTAGTTAGCTTGGCAGTTAGAATATATATATATATATATGTATATAAGAACTCTCTCACAGTTGTTGTTCTGTAGGATTTGAATTATGGATTTTTATTCTCTGCGCGTGGTATGATGTTGGTGCGTGGTTGAAACTAGTGAATAGTAATCAGGCATGAAAATACAGTCTCTCTTGGAAAATGCCTTTTTCTCTCTTTCTCAAGTATATACTCTCTGAAAAGCCCACTATTTTAGTCTATAGATATAAACCCATTTACACATATTATACATTAAACACTTCTCTCTGCCTACTACTGACTAATATATATACTTTTCCTTAGAACTGACTGTGAGAGTCTTTGACGACTGTTGCACATAAATGGAAATTAGGTTTTGTATCGTATCTCAAAAGAAATCAACACGTTGTATAAGTTATATAAGTTACAATAAAACTACAAAATGCACGCTCCTTAAATTGAAATTCAAAAGTCAATGCCAACAATCAACATTGCTAGAAGCGTATCTAAAATTCTATGTCTGCTACATAGCTTTAAAGCAATGAAGCGTGAAATACAACAATGGAAAAATGAAGACTACACAATGTGGACATATAGACACGTAAAAGATGAGATGAAATGTGTAAGGTGGCTAACTATTGTGTTAAGGTTGATCTTTGAAATAAAAAAAATCATATATATAAAATGAACTTGTAGACTTGTACTAATAGCTTTGCTCGTCGTAGAAAGTTTGAGATGGACAGGCGTGTAAAAAATTCAAATCTTATTTACAATTTACATTTTATGTTATATATGTTACATGTAGTAAGTAGTGAGTATATAATAGAAGGAGGAGATGAGGTCAGAAAAGTGGCAAGAGAAGAGGTGAAAAAAGATGAAAAATATGCAGAGATTTACAATTTACTTGTTACTCTGTATTATTACTCCTGCATAAGCCCAACAACGTTTTTTCAAAATGTTTTCTCCGACATGTCCAATTTTAAATTCAACGCACGTCTAATTAGCATAATTACAATATCAAAATAAGAGTTGAGTTGTTCACTTTTTCTCTACAAGAGAAGAGGTTTGAATTTTAAATTTCAATTTCAAATTTAATTTTTCCCAAATCTTTCCATGTTACATTACAAAAGGTTACTAACAACATAAGCAACCACTTATATGATTACGACATCACATATAACATTTAAGTATTAATACACTGATTGTATGCATCTTATTTCCAAGAAAGTTTTATGTGTGCTACAGCAGTATAGTGGGCTTGTATAACTAACACTTGATATATTAACTCCAGATGTTGCTCTTCTCTCGTTATCATGTACCCGAAATTTAACTTGAGCTCTTCTACCATCATCATCATCATCTTTTTCTTCATCACACGTTCCATTCAATTTACTACTAACGAGACTAAACTCTCTTAACTCTTATACAAAATACTTGCTTCTTCTTCACATCTCCTTCAAAAAGAATGTATATTCCTTTTACACTTTTAGTAGTATGTGCAGTCAAATCAATCATGAAACTTTAGAGGTACTAAAAAAGTTGAGGGCAAAGTCATGCTCATGTATTTTATTATTTACTAATCTAAATGCACATTGCACGCCAAGGAATTTTAGAGTTCTCTCTCTGCAGGTTCTTTTCTTCTTCAATTCTCTTCCTTTTAAATGCATTCTCTCTCTCTCTTTTCAAAGGTAAAGCGATACTCTTTTAAACTTCTTTAATATGATGCACAATGGATGCTGATATAAATTGTGATGCGATGTAACACTAGGAGTGTGTGCAACCTTTATCTGTACAAAAGTCACGTTCAACAATACCAAGCTAAGCCACAAAGAATGTTTCTTTTCTTCAACTTCTTCTATATACTACATATATATAAAAGACTTTCAATGTGGTAGCAACAACATCAGTCAATGTATATTAAAAGAGATTGAAGAGAGTCAAGAGTGAAGGCAAATGGAAAGTATACATGTATATAAAAGTGAACAAGTGGAAGAAGAAAGAGCAACAAGAGAGTTTCAATGATGAAAATGGAATAGTAAAGAGATTGGAAGATTTGAAAGATGATATGAGATACAAAACGACGACGATGACCAAGGAGAGAGAGAGGAATAAGAATTCTTATGTAATGTTGTATGTACTATATATAATTTCATCTTCTTCACCACGCGAGTAAAAAAAGACTGAGAGTGATTGCAGCAGGCAGAGTGAGTGAACATTTGATAAAAAGCTTGACCATCATCATCATCATGTTGTATAGAATCATAGATGGGCAAGATACAAGTATCTTAAAGATACGGTATCCTTAAGATACTTTGATACAGTATCAAGGATACTTTTGTATCTTGTACCTTGTATCCTCAAACCACGCGAGTAAAAAAAGACTGAGAGTGATTGCAGCAGGCAGAGTGAGTGAACATTTGATAAAAAGCTTGACCATCATCATCATCATGTTGTATAGAATTCTGTGAGTGACTGGTGGCTGACAATTGGATATTGTATAGCAAAGAAATGACTTTGATTTCACTTGACTCTCTCTGTGAAGTAGTCGAGTGTCCATGTCCATCCAATCCACTTGATGTTATCAGACAATTGTACTACAGAGTTACATTATATTTTGTTATATGCCTTCTTCTCATCTTTCAGCTACCCTTTTTATTTATAGGACACTCTTACTCATATAGCCTTCATGAAGATTGAAGAAGATACTCTCAGTTTTCAAGTCAAGTCGTACTAGGAGAGCTTTTAATCTAATCTGATTGTGAATCCGCGTCACGACGACATGAAAAGTTGATTTTGCTTTAGCTGAGAAGTCCAACAACTAGTGTATTACAGTACATTGCTACTTTATCATTTTTTACAAGAGGTCAGGAATGAAAAAGTCGCACGTGCAAACAACCACCACTATACAGTAGTTCTATATAGTAGAAGATGCAGCATCTTGAGAAAAAGATCAACTCAACTAACAACAAACCAAATAACATGAGCGCAACAGTATCAAGACTAATCTAACTTGGTTATATAGAAATGTATATAGGAAGTACAGTAGAAGAAAACTGGTGTTGGCAAAAAGAAAAAGATAGAGAGACTTGTCGACGACTCTTTTGCAACTTGCTGCTACTTCCTAGTTTATGTTATCTAAAAGATTTAGTCTACTATATATCCAGTTTTAAAGGTCTTAGCAAGTTCAACCTGCTGCTACAAAATCTTCTCTCTCTCTCTCCATGATCTTCCTTTTTTTTGCGGGATATAAAGTAAATGTAAAAGACTCTAAGAGAAGAAGTAGCGACACGCGCTTCACTCTTTTTCTCCAGATTGGTTCACTTCATTTCATTTCCAACTTTGTGCATCCTGCTGAGACTCTTTATCCGTTTTCTTTGCTGGCATCTCGATAAACTATATGGTAGCCTATCCTTTTTTTCTTTTCCATGTCAAGTCATTTTCAAGAAAGTCAAACAGGAGCAGATAGAATTCAAGGCAAAAAGAAATTTATAACGCTTCTATAATATATAGAGTACCAGAGAGAGAGAAGAAGCGACGAGATATATAGACCGAACCCTTTTTCAGTAGAATGAAAGGATGCTGAGCTCGTTTCGTCCCAAGTAGACTCTAGTGATCATCATTCAATCCACCTACTTCCATCAATGAGTGTATGTGTAGGAAGTGAACTAAAGCTGCATTATGAAATAGGAAATTGTCAGTGAATATAGAATCCTTTTGCCCTCAAGAAGATAAGAAGCAGGGAGTGTCAGCCAACTTGTCTCAAAGCAAGACGAAGAAGAAAGAAAAGCGAGAGAGATAGTAAATGATTTAAAATTTAAATAAATATCCATCCTGCTGCTATATACAGTCTTCTGCATTGAACTCTATAGAAAAAAGATCATCTTCCAATGTGTTACATCTCTTGGAATCAAAAGCAATAAAACAAGAACAAGAGTGAATGAGATTTAGATGAATGTGAGGTCGGTCTTTGAGCCAATATAATCAAATATATACTTACATACAACCACACACATAACATCACGCACATTACATAACACTGCAAGAAAAGTAGATAAGTATGTACATATCTTCTATGCTTACGTCAATGAATACATAATGAGGTGACATGTTCATGCCAAGAGGCAAAAAGTACTTTTCTTCGTCATCATCTTACTAACAAACTCTAAAAGTTAGTTGGCTTGGCTTGAGTTGGCTACACAAATGCGCATCTTCTTCGACTATTACATGACATTAGTCAAAAACTTTTGACTTCTGCTTTTAACTGTACACAGTAAGATAGATAGAAGCCGGTCATCCATCACATTTTTTTCTCTTTCGCGTGTGTGTATACAAATCAATTTGAGTATACAAGAGAAGAGACAAAAATCTTTGAACAAGCAGAGAGATGATGTTGATGTTGTGTTGAGAGAAAAGAACTTTGTGTTGTTGGTTTTGTTGGCGTGGTTCGTAAAAACCTTTTGATTACATTACACAGTTCTTATAAGTACAAACAGTAGAGAGAGATGATGCAACTAGCTAAAGAGGAACACAAGGAAAACACAACATCTGACAATATGATTTGTCATTGTCATCTCTCTTGAAAAAGATTCATCCATTAGAAGCTCTCATTCATTATGCAAACACCCACACCAACAACTTGTGCATTACATGTAAATGTGATGTGATGACATGGTGGTAGTAGTATGTAGTGTGCCACTTGACTCGATGACTTTGTTGGCCTGGACTTGTTGTCTATACAGACAAGTGTGCAACTGAAAATCTCTCTGTAGGACAACATACAGTTTTTCTTTTGATAAATGCCGGCTTTCTGCTTCTCTGGAGTTTTAGAGAGAGTTGAGAGTTGAAACCAATTTATGTTGGAGCCTTTGGGCAATAAGCCAGAGTTGACGATATTAGTAGAAGTAGAGAGGATATGTTATAAATTGAAAAAGAGAAAAGCTACTGATGCGTCTCTCTATCCTTTCTGTTCTGACACTTTACTACTCAACAGACCACTCTAATTTTAATTAGTATACGAGTATATTCTCCTGTTATTGGAAAAAATATATGAAAATGGAAAATTGACGTTGCTCCTGTAAAAGTAGTATATGAGAGGCTATAGGAACTATAAGTTATAGTAGATAGGTTTGTAATGTAAGGAACAATGGACGAAATTAGCTGTAAGCATTTAGTGGAAAAGGCAAAGACCACCCGTTAAGAAACTTAGACAATGAAGATATTACACGCTTTTTCTTAAATAATCTTCAATAATACCACCTATATAACTTCAATACTTTACTCAATTTCAAAACTAAAAGAAAAACAATAATTGAGTTTTCATGTGTTTCATGGCCGTCTTCTCAAAGTTCTGAAATGCAACTTGATTATTGTGCTACCTGACCTTTTATGATGCTTTCCTTTTTGTGTGCCTTATTGGCTTGTTGTAAATAAGAGATTTTAAGAAGAGGTGTGAATTGCTTATTTCCTTTCGGTATATAAAGAGTTTTATTATTATGTGATTTATAAAAGTCTTTATTTAGAGACTAGAAAATTTAAGAAAACTTATTTCTTCACTGGCAACTTTATGATTGAAAAAATATATAGCATGGAATGTATTTTAAATTATGTTGAACCGTTTTGTCATCTCAGCCATAGCTTGATTTGAAATCTATAATAATAGAAAAATCAAAAATTAAGAAATGTTGTAAAATTACTTTAAAATTGTGCTTTCTTACATTCCAGTGCCTTCCTCCTAAATCCAAAACTTTAAACTCATTCATATGAAATAAAGCTAGATATGCTGACACTTCGGTTATTTCAACTTCCAGTCCACGTTGATCTTTCAACGAGAGTGTTTGTAACTCTAAAATTCAAAACAGAAATTATAGTACAGCATAGCGCATACAACAAATTCAATAAAATGATTATTATCTCTGACTCACTTTTAAGCTCAGAAATTGGAGTAGCAATCCTTACTTCAAGAATATTAGAATTGATTAATTCATATAATTCAGATTCATGAATTTCTCTACAAATATCAGAAGGAATACCAGTAATAGTATGGTCAATATTATTTGTTTCAGATGTAAGAATTGTTAAATGAATTAGTTGAGTAAAATGTTCAAATATATATGGTAAATGAACTGGATTATATTGTAATTCCAAAGAAGTTAATTTAGGAAAAGTTCGTAATATTGACTCTATAACATACATTCCTCTAAATTCCGATAATATTAATTTCTTCACACTATTTGTAGGTTTTCCAGGCAAAAAATCAATAGTATCTTCAAATTGATCAATAATTTTTAATGTTTCTAATTTTGGAAATTGTTCATTGTAGTCTAATTTTTGAGAAAATTCTATAGAAGTTGAACCAAGTAAAGATCCTTCAAATTCAAATGTTGTTAATTTTTCCATACATGGAAAATGTATTGTACCATAAGATGACATTGAAGTATCTTGAAGTTTTAATATAATTAGAGTTTTTCTTATACTTTTGAAAAATTCTTTTAATGATTCAGTGTTGATTTCTGTTCCCCAAAAATCGATACTTAATGATGTAAGATAAAGATTCATTTGATTTAGATGAATTAAATCATCAATATGAAGCTGACTCTCTATACATAAATTACGAAGATTTGGCATATTATTAACTTGTTTCATAACTTTACATAAATCTCCAAACCCGGTTCCATCTTCATCACTCATTCTACTAGTAAACTTCAATTTTCTTAATTTTGGTGCTTCTTGTACAATTAATTTAACAAAATTAAAATATTGCTCTGTACATCTACTTGGTTTATAATCAATTAAATGCAAGTCAAGTGATAATAATTCAGGAAATGTTAATCCAATAGGTAATCCTTTGTAATATATTAATTTTGTTCTATCCCATTCAAAAGTATCATCACGAAGTGTTAGGTGTTTGATAATTGGGCCACATTGACGAAAGAAATTGGTAACAACAAATTCATTACGATGTTTCATTATTGATATTCCTACATCAAAATTACAATATGGAAAGTCTTGACTTCTTTTTGTTAAACGAATAAGTTTCTTCATTTTTTCTGCTCGAAAATTTCTATCAGTTTGATAGTAATTTGTTTCATTAAAACATACTGCTCCACATTTCTTTTTAATTAATGGAATAGCTGAATAATTCCATAAAGGTGAAACTTCTCTTAGTGTTGACAAGTCGTCAAGATTTAGGTATTCAAATACTTTTTGTAAGATCTGTTTAGTGAAGAAGAAAGAAAGAGAAAGTATAAATAAATCAAACTTTATTCATATTTTTTAATTGAATCATACTTACCAAAGAATTTTCTAATGGATTTGTACTGACTTCAGAATCATAATTTTGATTTTCTTCTTCTGAAAGTTCATTTTGACAAAAGGGAACCTGAAAACAGAAAATTCAATGAAATTACAAAATGAATTGACTTTAATTAGTTTTTAATTTTTACACTCACTGTGTAAATTTCTTCTTCGTCTTCCATTATTCTATTGGCACTTCAGTCAGACAAAAGATCAGTGATCACAATTTTTTAGAAAGTAGCAAAATAATAAAGATTTCTTTAAGAACTCTAAAAAAATTTCAACTTGCAACATCAACTATTTTGCCGCCGAAAGAGAAAGTCTACTAAAACGACGCTTCATGAAAAATAAATAAAAACAAAGATTTTTTTAAATTGAATTACATGATACTTTATTTTAGTTTCATGGTAGATCACTGTAAAATAAATCTTAATTGTCATAAATAAATTCTGAATATGAATCATTAATTAATTAAATAGTTTTCATGCATTGTAATATATATTCTTAAAACTCCGACAAACGTACTATCTACATATAATTAATAAGGAACTTAAAAGGTTACATTCACTGTAAAATTTGCAATAAAATGGTTACATAAACTTAAAATAAGACACAGATATAGTATTTAAACACAACGATTATTTATTCCTCCATGATTTGCAAAGTAGATTGGAAAAGTTGGAATAACTGGATTTTGGTTAATTATTTTATTATTGTTGTTGTCATCCATTGTTATCCAATTGTAGTTGTTCTTCCAAATTATTATCCCAATCTGAAAGAAAACCACTCCACATTGGATCATGAAAATCAATGGGTCCTACATCTTGAAGTAGAAATTGATACTCATCTGAAGTCAACATTGGACACACTGGAGAAATATTATGAACTGCAAGATAGAAACAGAAGTTTTTTTTAGTATACTCTTGAAAAGAAATATTATTTATATAAAAAAAAGAACTTACTAGAAGCAATGCATGGATCGTCTTCTTGTTCATCGTTGAAAATTGAAATAACAGAACCAGAAGAAGGACGAGAAACTTGAACTGGTGCAGGAGGAAGATCTAAAGTAAATTCATTAATATCAAACAAAGTAGGAGGAAGAGTAGGTAAAAGAATAGAATGCCCAAATGAATTGTTAGCACAATCTTTTTCAATTGTTGGAACTACATTATTTTTTCTTGGTCGACCACGACGTTCTTTAGTATTAGTAGATTTCTTCTTATTGTACATCTTCTTCTTTGCTACTCGCTCATTTGCATCAGAATCAGAAGTAGAAAATGCATATGCATCTTTGTTGTTGTTATCAGATTCTGAAGAAGAAAATAAATTGCCTTTCTTATTATAGCAGATACGACGACGCGTTTTTTTATTTGCTAAACGACCACTTCTTCTAATAGATTCTCGTTGTAGTACTATTGCCTGCTGCTCTTGTTGTTGTTGTTGCTTCTGCTGCTGATATTGAAGCACTAATTCATTATTATTAGCTGCAATAATTTCAGCCGCCAACTTATATTTATGTTGTTGTTTTGTAATTGATGATTTAGTTATATTTGAATATTTTTTGGTTTTTGGTCCTCTTGTGTCTCTGCTTTCCTTCACAGGTTTAGATTTATTTAAGCAAGGTCTTCCTCTTGTTCTTTTTGGGATTAATACTTTCAAAATTTGGATTTCATTGTCATCATCATCATCTTGTTGTTGTTGTTTTGTTATCTTTGTTGCTTTTGATGTTTTAGAAATAATCTTTTTTTCAATTGCTAGAGAGATTTCATCACGATAACGAGCTGGTGGACCACACTTACGACTACTACGACGAAGTCTTGTTGTTCTTGGCTTTCCCATTATGATACTGTTTAGAAAACAACAAATTATACATATATATAACAACTATGAAAACTTTAAAAGCTATAATTATATTTACTTACAGAAACTAGTTAACTAGAGTTCCAAGAAGCCAAAGAAGGTTTCACTTTAAAATGATGGTCCAATTAATAAAAACGCACTGAGAAAGAAAATTCCTCCTGTGTTGCACTCTGCAGAGATAGCTAAAATAAACTGAACTTGTGATTTCAACTTCTTTCATAAATGACCTTTTATTTGCATTGTGTAACGGTCAAAAATGCTTTCTCTGTTTTTGCATATATTATTGACTTTGTTCAGTTGAAGCGCATGCGCTACACTTGTTGGCGTCTAGCTGTCTGACCATTGTTTTTGTTTGAGGTCATTCCTCATGCAAAATGTAAATAAACACAAATGACTC
>VCNE01000941.1:0-11358 GCA_009869805.1 Oncopodura yosiiana
AAATTAGAAGAAGTAGCAATATCAAACAATAAATTAGATTTTGGAATCATATTTTTCTTCGTTGTAATAATATTCATATCATTATACTCATCAGTTGTTGTAGGCAGAATTGAAGTTGCAAATTCTTCGGCATCATCAAATAAATCAAGAAGTCGAGCAGTAGTTGATAACATTTCTTCATCAGCACTTATACTATGTGTTGTCATTCTTATGGGGACGTACGTACTTGGGTCTGTTTCTCTTTTAGTGTGGAACGTTGTTGTTTCAAATTGATTGTCTAGCTTACTTCCTTGAGTAGTCGAAGCTGCTGCTGTGAATACTACTTCATCAGGAACTTCTGATCTTATTGTTGTTTCTTCAGAACTAGAAGTTGTTGATGATGCTAATAAGCTTCGTAAAGTTGATGAAGTTGTTGAACCTTTCATTAGATTGTGGATCAAATTGTCTTCATCTTTTTCAGTAGTTGGAGATAAGGTAAAGTCAAATTCTTCAATGGATTTTAAAGTTGTACTCATATTGTCATCATTTATGTTGTTTTTATTAGTTGTTGATTGCTGTGGATTAATTGTAGTTTCTTTTAGCATCTGTTCTATATCTCTTTCTGTTGTTGGCTCTTGAGTATCTTTTTGAGTAGTACTAATTTCAGCTATAAATTTTGTTGAAGACGTTGGAATCATAGTTGTTTCTTTAAGCATTTGCTCTATAAAGTCTTTTTCTGTTGTTGACAATGATGGCTCCTGTGTATCTTTTTGAGTAGTCATCATTTCAAGTGTACTACTCTTTTCAGAGGAAGTTGGAATCATAGTTGTTTCTTTAAGTATTTGTTCTATAAGGTCCTTTTCAGTTGATGTTGACATTGGTTGTTCCTGAGTACTCATTTCAATCTCAAATGATGTAGTAGAAACTGAAGAACTACTCTTTTCTGACGAACTAGTTGGAATAACAGTTGTTTCTTTAAGAATTTCTTCAACATCACTTCCAACTGTTGGCACTACTGACTCTTCATTATTTTCGTCACTTTTTGTAGTAGTAGATTCTTCATTATTTTCATCTTGTGTAGTAGTAGTCTCAGCTAAACCTTGTCGGCTTAAAAGATGAATAAGAGCTATAAACAGTTGGATGAATAATTTCTGTGATATTTAGCACTCCAATTGAAGAAGCTGGAGATGTGCTTGTAATAATTTCATCGTTGTCTGTAGTAGTAGGTTGCATTGTGGACGCAATGTCTTCTTCGTTCTTAGAAGTAGTAGTTTTAATATTTTCAGTACTTGTCAACGTGTCCAAAGTTCTTTCTGAGTACTCAGCAGGAAAAACTGGTACTTCCATCGTCGTCGATTTACTTGTAGATTTTTCCATTTGTTGTATAATTGTTGGTGACATATCATACACGAGAAGTTGTCACTTGTCTCAACGCTTCTTCCTCGTCACTTTCATTTCCTTGCTCTGTGGTTGAACTCATATCACCATCATTATCTTTAATTGTTGTAGGTGAATTAGTAATAAAACTACTAGATGATGATGATGTAGTTGTAGAATTTGAAAGGAAATCAAATTGATTATTGAATATCATATTGAGTAAATCGGCTGTTGTCATTGTCTCTTCTGAAGATCTGGTTGTAGTACTAGTTATATCATCATCGTCATTCCTTTCGGTTGATGATGACAATTTTTCAGTAGTTGAAGAAGAAGGATTTTCTTCACTGTGTGAATGAGGTTTTGGTTTGCTATCATCAATATCGTTGTCTTCAGGATTATTAAAAAGCTCTGCAAATAATTCTTCTGAATGTTGTGACATTTCAGGACCTTTCAATGGCACTGAACTAACTTTACGACCACGTGGTACGTTGACAGTGGTTGTTTCTTCGTCTTCTTCTTCTTCTCTAGGTTGTTCAGATGATGTTCGCTTGAAAAAACTGGAAGTATCTAAAGAAGAGTCTTTTGTTGTTGTTGTTGAGACTTCGTTATTATTATCATCATCAGGCATTATAGTTGTAGGTATCATGGTAGTTGCAATGTCAATGTTATCTAAAAATGAGACAATTGAAATTACGATGATATAAAATACAAATTCCTTAAACATTACTCACCTTTCAAAGTTGTTTTTTCTAGTCCCATTTTCTCCATTGTAGCTTGAGAGACGCCAATCATCTTCAAAAATAATTTACCCACTGTAGTAAGTGAGCGGATAGTAGAAGTTGTTTCAGGAAATGAGTCTGGTTGTAAAATACTCATTAGAGTTGAAGTGAAGAAATTGGATTCAGTAGCAGATGAAGGCTCATCATCTACTATTTTATTTGTTGTAATTTCATTGTCACTATCTTGAATAATACTACTGAGAGTAGTTGTGAATTCAAGTATCTAACTTTTCAGTAGTAGTTGATATTCTATCTGTCTCCACTTTTTCATTATCACTCTTAGTTGTAGTAGTTGGTGGAGACATATTTGTAGAAATTGGCTTAGAAGTTGATGTAGACATTTCTTCCTGTTGATTTTCTACTTGACCTTTAGCCATTGGCAAAAGAGTCGTTCCACTTTCCTCGCTTTGAATTGTTGTTGTTGGGATGGATGTTGAAGTTTCTTGTTGTTTCTGCGTTGACATATGTGGTGAAGTAGTCATAATTTTCTCTTCTTCAGGAACCACAGAATTAACTGTTGTCTCACTTTCAACAGTTGTCTGTGAAAGAATTGAATCAACATCATCAGATTCTAAATTTTCTGGAAGCATACGAGAATTGAATGACTCTTGAGAAGTAGTAGTTTCCATTTGCTCTTTATTATTAATTGGACTGCTACTACTTGTGCTACTTGTAACAATGCTGCTGTGGTTGATATTGACATTTGTGGTTGTTTCTACTTCATCTTTGCTAGTTGTTATTTCCTCATTGTTAGAATCCTTGAGTTGTTGTTCTTGTCTCATTGTTGTTGATGATTCATCTACCACATTATTATTATCAACAGTCGTCTCTTCATTTTCAATGTCTACCACAGAATTAGACGTAGTTGTCGGTCTCTGTCTCACATGTTGAAGCATTCTTGTTCTCAATGTAGTTGGTGAAATTCTTTTTCTACTTGTTGTTGTCTCTTGTTGTCGCATTTTCATTGTTGTCTCTGATTTGATGTCATCAATAGCAGTAGCAGCAGGCAAAGTACTAATTTCTTCATTATTTGCCATCGTTGTTTGCTCATCATTATCATCATCACTAATTTGTCTAATTGTAGTTTCTACAAGTAAAGTTGGCTTTTTCACTGTAGTAGTAGACTTAAACTCCTTAGAAGAACTCATCATTTGTTTCACTTCAGATATTGTCGTTTCTTCAATAGAATTATCACTACTACTTGCTGCAGAAGTATTTTCATTAACACCATCATTTTGTCCTTCAACTTCACTTTGTTGTGGTTGTGGATTTTCAGTAGTTGTCAACACAGATGATTTTTTAACTGTTGTCTGCTCCATTCCTTTACCAATTCGAGACATTTTGTCTTTTTGTTGCATCATCATATTTATTCCTCCATGAAGTATCACTGGTTCTGATGGCATATCAATTTCCATTTCAGGTTTTAGTTGTATTGCTGATTCTGTTATTTCTGGAATGATTTCAAATTCAGTGGAACCTGATGATGATGATGATGTTGGCAATGTGTTGGAGTTTATTGTTGTATCATCATCATAATTATAATCGTCACCTTCACCAAGTAATTCTTTTAATCCTAATGGGTGATCGTGAGATTTTCCAGATAAGATGACAACTGGGTAATCTGATGGATGTTGAGGTGCTGGAATATCTGAGGGAATTTTGCGACCTTGAACTACTATTGGCTCGGTCGTGGTTTCACTACTTACACTAGTTGTAGACAACGATGATGATGATGACACTTTATCACTTTGTGACACTGGTTTTATAGTCGTCGTCGTTGCCGTTGTTGTTGTTGGCAAAGTTGTAGAAGTCACTGGAGTCAATGACACTAAACTCTCAACGTCATACATTCAAATCAGCACTATTTGATGAAGGCACTTTGATATTAGCACTGTCACGTTTTGCATGATCATCTTCAATTATTGCTGCAGTTGATGTTGTTGATGACAATTTGGATGCTTGAGTTGTTCGCACTGTTCTTGATGTCGTTGTTGAAGATGATGAAGTCGGTATTGAGTTTCGTATCATGTCGTCCAGTTCATCATCTTCACAACAAATCTGCAAAACGGAGAAGAGTAATTATTAGTTTTTTGTACTGGATACAAATTGAGACAACTTATTATACCTTTCGTTGAAATCCTTCCAAGCCACAAAACTTTCCACGAATAGCATTTCTACCGTGACACTCTGAAACTACCTTGCAATTACATAAAGAGCCGGTGATTGACCTCGCAGTGCTCGCATCCAAAGCTGCCTCACGTCCCTTTTCTGTGAATTAAGAATTAAAAAAGAAATTGAAGAAGAATTGTGAAAAATAAGAAATTGCTTCATGCATGCACAGTTGTCGGTATAATTGAATTAAATTAGAATAATTTGAGAGTGACATGTGCATTTCTCATTTTGATGTGATTCTCCTTATACGGAATGCACCAATTTATTTGTGCAAACTCATTTCTTCTAAAAATGCACTTTCAATTGAATTAAGAGTATACAACAATGTCCTATTTGAGTTCTTTACATGTAATATTAATTTAGTCTCTATTTACACCAACACATTTATATTCATAACAGGTGTGAATGAAATTATTTAATCCAATTACCTGCAAAATACGTAACGGCTCCATATCCAACAGCAAGTGTGACAACTGCTAGTTTTGTCAATAGGAACATAGTAATTTATAAAATATAATGTCTCTTCTCTTCGTCCACACACTCACACACTAAAAACTAAAAATAATTTAACTTATGCTAATGAATGTAAGAGATTTATTAATTAATTTTAAAATGCACAATAACAACAATGAAGTGTCACTATGCATGAGTCCAGTTAATACACAGTTTTTCACTTGAGCACTCATTTCATATTTTCATCATCTCACATCTTGAGAACTCACTAATTAACCCTTCTATTTTCACATTTTCTCACTTTTTCACTATAATGATATTTTATGTCACAGCTTGCCCCTTTACACAAATCACAATTATTTTAACAAGAACGTGCTTGTGCTAATTTCATCCAAAATTTTATTTACTAGTGACACTTTGAGCACAATATATATTCCACTAATTCACCAAAAAAAGATCAATTAGCCGCTATCACCTTGATAAATACACTTGGTTGCATTATTTGTTGTCTTAATCCCAATCATTTTATCACAACATGAGATTATCTCATAACTCTAAACCAAGTTAACAAACTGTCTTGTTGTGTGTCCTTTCACTTTTTACAAGGAACTAAACTAAACTATAGTCACTTGTTGTACGTGCAATGCAATTTCAAGCTGACCATTGAATAACTTGAGCACACTGCAAATCTAAGTCAAATGCCAAATGTACTAATTTATCACACATGCAACTTCAACTTCATTCTCAATGCAATGTACTCAGCTATACTTTACTCTATTTCTTCAAACTTACAATGTGTATCACCTTAGAGCAAAAGAGCAATATACCTTGAACTAGTAATACGATTTGTTTATTGACTTCTACAACTTTTGTACATATATATCTCTACATGTGTATATAACATTGCCTTACATATCCAGACTCTTAAGATACTAATGTATTCAATTCATATGTAAAGTTTAAAAGCTCAACAAACACTTTGCTTCACTGCTTTAGTAGCCCTTATAACATTCATACATATATTTCATATATATATATAGAAATGTAAACGTAATATAGAGAGCAACAATATGAACAGAAGAAGTGTTTTGATCTGATTGTTTGGTCTACAAGAGCAGAGAGCAAGGAGTTACAGCTAAAAAGGAGGAGGTATATATATTAAATATATAACATTGCCTTACATATCCAGACTCTTAAGATACTAATGTATTCAATTCATATGTAAAGTTTAAAAGCTCAACAAACACTTTGCTTCACTGCTTTAGTAGCCCTTATATACATTCATACATATGAAATATATAGAAATGTAAGCGTAATAGAGAGCAACAATATGAACAGAAGAAGTGTTTTGATCTGATTGTTTGGTCTACAAGAGCAGAGAGCAAGGAGTTACAGCTAAAAAGGAGGAGGTATATATATTAAATAGTGTACTGATTAAGTATAGAAAAATCATCAAGAAACTTCTGCATATTAAATGCATCAACCATAGAAATAGAGATTTGTTCTATTTGTCGCCGGCTACTTATGGATCATATCTAAGAATTGCTGTTATATAGATTTTGAGTAAGCAAATGAAAAAAACCTGTTTAGGTGTGGTCATCATATTATATCTGTTTTCATTGAATATGAAGAGATGTGTAACTTATTGCAATTTTTTGGCAATCCGCTTGATTTAATGTAATGCGATTATTAGTTGATGTTAACTGCGCTATTAGGAGATGAGGTAAATGATTTTGAGAGATGACGTATTTCATATTATGATTTAGGCTACTACATATTTGTCACGTACACCATTGCACATCACAGACAAATATAAAAAGAGACAAATATAGTTAGGTGTGTGTAGGTAAAAGTAGATGTTGAGAATTGAAAAGACTTCCTCATATGATAACTTATATAAAGTAATACTAAATAAGTCTCGTCGTCGCAATGACAAGTAGCAATATATATATGTCGTTACATTTTTTTGTGAGGTTTGATATATATGATAATATGGGTCAGAAAGAGTCAAGTCAATAAATGATAATTGGATCATTTTTTTCTGCAGTTAGCTCATAGCGTTCACAGTAATTACTACGCAGATCATGTACTTAATTGGGAGTTGAGATCAGAAGGTTATGAAATGTGCATCTATAAGAAAGTTGAATGAACCGACACATACAGACATTTTGATCAAAATTAATTTATTTGGCACTGGGTCACTCACAATCGTTGATGGATGATAGTGCAATTATAATTTTTTTGAAAGGAATTCTGTCTCTGTATGTGTGTGACAAGTGCCAAAAACTAAAGCACATTCTTATTGCGACAAACTACTGCGAAAAGACAATAAAAAATATCTCAACTTGACAAAATGCCATTCAAACAGAAATTCTTAATCTTATCTAACTAATATAAAACCTTTTGTTTAAAATGCAAAGTATTTAAAACACTTTGACTTTTCATTGTCTGATGTCTCCAATAACTTTAAATGTTGTTACGTTCTTGTATAATATGTAGAGTAAATCATGTAATGTAGTGAAAACAAGTTCACTTCATTCATTCACTCTCCTCTAGTCGACTCATTACTAATTCAATTCAGCAATTTTAAACACTTTGCACAAGAAAAACTTTGCTGGTGAGTTAGAGAATTGAATGCAACAATCTAAAGCATTTTACATATATGGACTTTTATAAATATTAGAGCTGTCCATAACAAGTTGTTTTCGTTGCTCCTTATTATTTTTGAACTGAGATGTGATAATAATGCACTACGTTCAATAAGATTCAAGATTTCTGTGTAAGATTGAATGATCAGGTTATTCTTGACTTTTGACTTGTGCTGTTATGCTATGTTATACATCATGTCATCAACTTCAACTTGGAATATATAGTATAGTGATGCTGGTGGTAGTATAATATAGAAGAACTGAACATATTATTGCATAAAAGAATTTTTAGGCAATTACTCNTGCTGTTATGCTATGTTATACATCATGTCATCAACTTCAACTTGGAATATATAGTATAGTGATGCTGGTGGTAGTATAATATAGAAGAACTGAACATATTATTGCATAAAAGAATTTTTAGGCAATTACTCGCACTCCTCTCTATCTACTATGTGCTACCCTTTTGTTTTTACTTTGGGGAATTTCATCATCATCATCATATTAATTTCTTCAGTTACAAATTAATGTCCGTAGTCACCAACAAATATTGTAAATCACAGCGTCAGTGTAATAACAGGGCGGAGACATTGCCTCAGAAAATATATACGAGCAAAGTGAATGAAGAGAATATGAAAATCAAGGTAAAAATTTTGTATGGATGGAGAGCAGTCGTTTACCTTTGGATTTTTCTAATGCAACACATTTTATCTTATTGGGAGTTAATTAAACATATCATATTGATATAAACGAGGTTACATTTTACCGAGATTTGTTGTAACCAAATAGCCATTAGTAGTAGCTGCTCAAGTTTTGCTTTACTTCAAGTTGTTTGAAGGTCATTATTACATTTTAGTTAGGTGAGTCAAATGCAAACAGAAATCGATATATCAATTTATAGTTTTTATGTCTGCTAAAAGTTTTATACAAAGATTGTATTGCATGTCTGCGCCATATTAGAATGGATATTAGAAGATATTTAGCATACAATGAAAACAAAGCTCTTTGGCTCATATCACAGAAATGCAATCAGAAAAAAGAAATAAATGTCTCAAATTAGTTTAGGATGACGAGATGAGGGCAGAGACATTGTTACAATGAAACCTTCAATATGTAGACTCAATACATCAAGTCATAAAAACCTACAGAAAATGATATCAAGGCATGCTTGTCTCTCATTTTCACACTTTCAATCCTTTAATGTGATGATAAGTGATACTAAACCTAATAACTATAATTGGTGATAAGTTGATAAATCTAAACTGACTAAAAAGTGTTAAAGAGCGTGAGATATGATTATATAAATGAAAAGGAATCATCATAATGAAAAGCTTTTTCATCTTTATAACTAAATAGATGAATGCTGCAGACAAAAAAACAACGGATTAGCTTAATTGGTAAACTGGTAAAATTGAATTGTTCTGCTGTTGCTTTCAAGAGGTTAGAAACCTGTTACATATCTATAGGCACACTCTTGTATTGCAATCGGCAGAAGCTAGTTGTTGATTTGATTAGCAAAGTTATCCTACACGTGGATGAGATTTTGCCCTTCTCTCTCTTCTTTGCAGATTATCATTGCAACAATTGTTGTTATAATATATTTCTCATTTATTAGATTACGAGTTGATCATCCAAGCACTTGGAATAGTTTGCAACAGTACACGTTATCTAAACAATATTATAGAGAGATGAAAATAACAATGGGGAGTATAGTATAATAAATATAAAAAGAGACAAAAATTAGCCCCGTTTCATTTGACCTTGCTCTTGAAACTAAGAAAGAAAATTCTTTTTAATCTCTTGCTACTGAGCTTTTGCACTTTTTTACATTCTTTATATAGGTTTATTTATTTATATACTACATATATCATAGGACGTGCAGGAAGCTGTTTTTGATTAACTCTTGGTATAATAAAATGCGTATATAAATGCAATCTAGTCCTGTTGCAATTTTATCTACTTATTTACTTATTTATTATTGGATGGTTTGATTCTAAAAACAACAAGTGCTAACTTGAGTAAAAACTCAAATTGTGTTTAGACTAATAAAGTAACTGATGCAGGAAAAAGTGAGTATAAAGTCAGAAGAGATTCATGCTGAGATCATTTTATTACATTTACCTTTTTGTCTTGAATATTTGTTTAAGGTGTGTTACAATGTGTACTTTACAAGAAGAACTGAATAATTTCTAAAGTACATCAAGCTGGGCGATATCTTATTATGTAAGTTAGATGTTAAGAAAAGATACAGTCAAGTTCATTTAGCTAGTAAAAAATAATATACGTTCTTGTCACTATTGTCAATGTTATTACAATTTCTTTTACTAGTACTTCTGAGAGAGGCAAGTTGAGACAACTTGAAATATATGTAGACGTTCACCAAATAAAGTGAGCAATAAAGCATATCATCAGATTAGAAAGCTTCTTATGTAGCAATATTACGTATTTTTTTCTTGTTTTCTTTGTAACACAATACTCAATTCCTCTTTATTACGATTAAGTCTACACCGTTGTTCATCAAACCGTTTCTTCTTCACGTCTTCACGTAACACTTAAAATACCATCTTCTATGAAGAAGTAAAATGAATTCTATAATTTTCTACAGCAAATTCTCTCACTCAGTCAGTGCATTCCTCTTTATTTGAAGATGATAGAAAATATAAAATTGTAGTAAACAAGTAAATAGTAAAACAGAAAAATGTAAACAGTTTCATATTCGATGTACTAAATAGTCATAAAATATGTACTGCTCTATAATTGCAGTTAAAAAGAGTACAAACTAGCTGAGCAACTGTCTGCTCTACAAATCTTTGTGTGTATAAAGTAATTGCTTTTTCATAGTCTAGTAGTGAGTATACATGGAGTGACATAATAACAATAATAAGTACCGTACACAATACATATCTGTTTACCATATCTGATGTTTATTATTGTTGTTGTTCACAAATTCTTTTTTTTACTATGTTGTTGTATGTTTTCTGTTGCTCTTCATACATTATTCATTATTACATTTGTAATGTGACCAAAGATCAATAACTGATCTAATGTGTAACAACTTTTTTTATTAGTTGTTTCAACATTGTCTCTCAGCAAAATTACCAAATACACATGAAGAAGTTATATATTTTATTTCATGATGAAGAATTTTAGAACATCTTCATAAAATAATGACGATGACTTTATAAATTATTAGCTGAAAAGATGTAAAGTCTAATCAGGCAACAGTGATTAATTGAGTAAGTGATGCGAAGAATGCAAACTATGTTGTTGAGATGTAAAAGGGAATTTTAGCATTTAACATTTTAACACGGTTAAAGTAAAATATTATGAAGAGTTTATTCTTTAATTAAGTGTTTTCTATCACGGTTGATACATCAGATTGCATTTTATGTGTACTACTTCATTTAACTTACCTTCTTCTTATGTACAGAATCGCTCATTAATTACTCTTAATCGTGATTATTATTGCAGTCTTGAACTCATTAGCAATTAGAGAAATGAGATGAGATGAAACTTACTTATTGTTTAATGGTGTGAATGAGTAAAATAAATTAACTGTGAAAATGTAAAAAATTTTGATAATTTCAGAGAACAGAAGAGAAGAAACTGACGCTTTATTTTTTTAGCCTTTGTTGCCTTCCAGAAACTAAATACTGCGCAAAGAAACTCCTCGCAAGAATTCAAGTTGAAAACAATTTGGAAGAAATTGACATTTTCAATTTTTAAGAAAATCTAACTTTTTCATTAATTAAAGTGAGAAATATCAATAATTAATCTCAAAACAATCAGTCAAAATGGAAGTAGATCCACCACAACCAGGAACATCGTCAGCTGCTGGTGAAAATAATGTAAATATTATGGCATCTTCTGGAACTACCGGCAGTGTTACTGTTTCTGTTCATCCTCTTGTAATTATGAATATTTCTGAACATTGGACTCGTAATAAAGCT
>VCNE01000944.1:0-13418 GCA_009869805.1 Oncopodura yosiiana
TTTTAAATTTAATTCTTGTAGAGATATTGTGAGGGCTCGCTTGATGATTGGCTTGCACGTCGAATTACTGATAAATTGGCAATCAAATGTGGTAAATCAGAAGAACTTTGTGTATCATTGTCTTCCTTTCTGAATTTGGCTAATGCATTACTTAAAACGCCATCACAAGATGAGAAATTTGAGTGTATTTGGAATTTAGCAAGTGACAGGTATCGTATAACAAAGAAACGAATGAAACTAATTTCTATAACTATGTTTGTTGTGTTCTATGCTAATGTGGTTTTTATTTCTCAAGTTCATCACAAGTTATTACTGCAGAAGAAATTTTCCAATATGCAAAAGGAATAATTGATTCTTATATTAGATGTACCGAAAGTACTCCAATGGCAAAAAGTTGGGTAAGTCAGATCTTAGATTCTACATGCTACAAAATGTTTCTGGATCATAACTCTTGTCTAAAATTAATTAGCCTATGCTTCTTTTTATTCTAGGAAAGTTGTGAAAGATTGACATCTGATAGTATAGCTGATATTGCAGAATTTCTATTGACAGATCTCTTATATCCAAATTTGAATGTAAAGGATATTGTTACCAAAAATTTTGATAAAACTACTAAATACACAAGTGAAGAGCTTAACGTAGCTTTATCTAAAGCTTCGCTTTTTATCAATTTACATAATTATGTATTTAGTCAATGTCTAAATTTTAATTCTGCTGGAATTAATGATCTTCGACTTATTCCACATTGCCTCGTTAAAACTCCACAAACATCAGAGTTTACAATTTTAGATTTATCTCGAGTAATTTTTCTAAATTCACAAATTCCAACTGAATATAGAAAAGAATGGAGATTTCTTTTCTCAACTGTTGTACATGGAGAAAGTTTTTCAAAGTTTATGGGTCAAATAACTGATAAAGGAGCAACAATTTTAGTTGTCAAAGATCATAAAGGAAGAATATTTGGAGGATTTTCGACACAGAGTTGGATACCTGGACCTAAATTTTATGGAGATCATCAGTCATTTTTATTTCATTTGAGTCCAAAGTTTGTAATTTATACTTCCACTGGCTATAATGAAAACTTTCAATATTTAAATGTCCAACAACAAACGCTTCCAAATGGCTTGGTATGTAAAATTGATTTTTAAAGTCAATTTCTTTTTAATTAGCTAGTGAACTCATCTCATATTTCTTTTGACCACTAACAGGGAATGGGTGGAAAACTAGAGTATTTTGGACTCTGGCTTGATTCAGAATTTGGTAAAGGTTAGTGTTATTTATACAAATCTGAAAGCTTTTGAATTCCACACAAAATTTTGATACTAAGTATTTTTCTACTCAATGTTTTATAGGAAAATGTGCTCCAACTTGTACTACTTATTCTAGTCCACAATTAACAGATGTCGAAGAATTTAATATACATCACCTAGAAGTTTGGGGCGTAGGTCCAGAGCCATTGAAAGATGAGAATGAAAGAGCTAGCAGCAAAAGTATTTTAGATAAAGATCCTGAAGCTAAAGCAATGTTGGACATGATTGGGAAAGGAAGAGCAAGTGAAGGGCATCGAGAAGAACCTAAATTGGATGAAGACTAAAAATATTATTAATAGCAGAAATAATGATGTATCTGTCATATCCTCTTCATATCTAGTCAAGAACAAAAATGTCATTCCATTTATTTGTAACAATTTATTTTGTAAACCCAGAATTTCAATTGCATGTAGTTCTGTCTACATAATGTCGTATACATATTTACTTCCAGTTGTCGTACATATTCTCATATGAGATTAATATATAATGTCTAATTGTAATAAATTGAGAAGAAACAAAAATGTTTTCCATACAAATGTAAGTACAAATTCCTGAGATTCATATTTCTTCTATATACCAACAATGCGCATTGTAGTAATACATATCCACAACATTATCATCATCATAATATTTGAGCTGAGAGTACTTGCGTACTATATAGAAAGGGTGGTGGTGGTAGTGGAGGAGTTAGTAGAAGAAGACAGAAAAGAGTTGCAGCAGCAGCAGCTGAGTCTTTTCTATACAGCAAGAGATGTGTATAAATTCTTTAGGCCCAGAGAGAGAGAGTCAAAGAGTTGTGTTGTGTATATGGTGCTGCTGACAATAGTACGTCAGTTGTGCTTTGAAAGGGTGATGGATCACAAGTGACAAGAGAGAGCAACTGAGACATTCAACATTGAATTCTACTCAATGTGACATTACTCTGCATTTGCCGGTGTTGTTGTATCATCAAAGTTGAGTTTATTACAAAAGTATTTGTTATAAAAGTCTATATAAAGTATATATGGAATGCATTTTGCTTGCATGGTATGACACATTAAATTTTTGTGTCTCCAATAAGTGTTGTATAATAAAATAGTATGTCATGGTTAGACTTTTGTCTCACATTGGTAGTATAAGTAGTATTCTTCATGGAGTAACAATAACAGCAAAGCAATGACAAAAAAAGTGATTTGATTCATTGTTTGTTGTCCAGTGCAATTTTCTCCAGAGACCCATGACAAAAATACAATTTTACTAAGAAACATCTTCCAATTGTATATCCATCAACTATATGAAAAGGTAAGTCATACTTTTTTGGTTAATCATGATCATAAAACTCTAGTAAGAAACCAGTCTGTATGTATAATAATACAAGATTTTGCATAAATGTGCATGCATTTGTTATTACATGAGAGTGATGACCTTTACACCGTTTCACATTTTAAGATTTAGTAGTTGAACTTTGGTAGCTAGTAAGTAAGCACAAAAGTAATAAGTTGGCATTGTTGTAAATGAAGAGAGATAAGTCCATCAACTCTTATATATATCTACATATACATTTACTTGATTTCTTGTAACGTTTAAGTACATCATTGCTGAGTTGTTAAAAGTCGATAATATATAGTAGAAGATATATCTATCATCAATTTAATAGCTTTCTTTACGCTCTGTAGTCAACATTTTAACTTTGAGCTAAAGTAGTTCATATCATCAAACAAAGCATGCATATATAGCGAAAAGGAAAAAAAAATATAAAAGCAATCAAGATAAAAATGAAAGGTTTCCATTTCACTTGCAGAGATTGTAAATAGTAGTAAATAGTTGTTTATAGTTAACTCTTTAAGTGAAGCTTGTTAGTTTAACCTTGTTGTTGTTTTATAATAATGCTTCTTCACTTCGATATCATTTTATACTTTCAAAGAGAGACTGTGGTCAGCAAATTTAGTTAGTGGTATCAATGTCATTCTCATAGTTTTATGAAATGTTTTTTTTAGCAAGGTTGGTACAAAAAGGAAAAGAGAAGCTAATACTTAAATAGCATTTCATGTATGTGTGTGTGTGGGAACTAATTTGTGTAAATTCAGTATTAAATATACATTTATGTATAACACGCAGTAATCATAAAAGTATTACATAACTTGTCGCAAAATAAATAAATAGCATGACAAAATTATTTCTTAGCGTGCAAAGGAAACAACATGCAATAAGACAAAAGAGCAGTCATTTACCCCTTTTTACTCTATTTTTGCTGGATATATATTTTGTTTCTTACTACTAGTACATGTCCACATTATTATTCTTTTAGCCTCACCCGCTAGCATAATGTAATATAGTAAGGAAAAACAATTGTTCTCCAGAGTAGTTCACTACATTACTCTATGTATATATGTATATACATATATATATGTCTAGTACTGGAACTGGAAGTATATATACTAGAGAAAACTTATACATGTATATATATATACAACAACAGCGTAAAGTATTGATCTTCCTCCTCACTCACTCACATTCTTTTGAGTATATGTAGTAGTAGAGTAAGAGCTTTGCCAACTCTCACCAACTTGTTAGTTTTCTTCTTTTGTCGTAGAAAGCTTTCGGTATCTGAGTTTACAAAAGATTTGTATACTATATATATTTTATGTAGTGTTGGAAGTATGCTTTCTCCAAAAATTCGGGAGAGAGATTACGACAAAAGTTTTGTTTTCACATGCGCATTTTATGCGTTCCATCAGAGAGAGAGAGAGAGAGAAAGAGACGACTTTCTACAAAGAATTCCTTTCTCGGTCTTTCTCTCTTCTTCTTCTTCTTCCCTTTTAAAATTTTGTATGCCAAAAGTTACAGTTGAGTTCACGTATTATTTTTCTTCTCGTATTCTCCTCTCACTACACCCGAACCTAACCCAATGTCTGCCGAATTTCCAGTAGTGAGAATGTCATGTCATCATCATCATGGACTCTCTGATGAAATATTATACAATAATTTCTTCTACATATAATATGTAAGCCAAAAGCAACATAGGACAATGTCCCATTTCCTACTTTTTTAAAAATCATAATAATTTTCTGTGTCCTACACACACACAAAAACAGAGCCTGTAATCATTCTGCATGATTAAGTTCATATATCTATATAGTGCTAATCACTAGCCATCACGGTTTAGATATTTTTTTAACTGAGTCTGTAGTTACATTCTAACATGTTTACAATTTTTTGTTACTGTCCAAATAAGGCTTACATGATAATACTACAGTATCTAGCAAACTCTCAATCTGCCTCGTCTAGTTTTTTTTGCTGGTTGTTGTCTTCAATTCTTGATTGTCTACCTGTGCCTTGGTATTAAAAATCCAAAGCATGTCATGCTTTTGTAGATATATACAGAGCATATATTCTGTATATGTAAGAACAACAACAGTCATATAGTAAAACCGACGTCATTGAGAGAGAACAAGTATTAATTTTCGAAATTTACGAGTTCGTGCGTGCATTAGAGTTTTGAATTGATGAACATAATATATCTATCTATGAAATGAGAGAGAAAGACACTATATATATAGCATTAACGGTACACAATCATCTCAACTTTTTTATATTTTATACATATATATATATATATACTCGTGTGGTTTGAAAAACCTTTTTTCAAAGTATGTCAACTTTGCTCAAGTGTCACTGAATGAAAGAGAGAGATTGTGTCGACCATGTGTATAGTTACACATATGAGAATTATATTATGTTTGTGACATATGCCACATTACAACAGTGACAGACATTATGCATTATTATTACATATATGCAATTATTGTAATATTGTAATTTTTCTAAGTGGCAGTAGCAGTCACAGACATTATTATTATAGACCACATACTATATTTATACTCATAAAATTCAATGCTCAAGGCCCTTGGTGATTTGACCCAAAGTTGTTGGTATCACGTAATTTGAAAAAAAAAGTGTTGCATGCTGATTTTTTCACTGAAACTTTGAGTCTCTTCCAATTCAAAGGCCACATAAAGCTCATTGTTATCTAGTGCAACAAAATTATTACATCATATAAAAGATTACAGAGTTCAACAATAGAAAACTAAAAGAAAAACATAACAGAGTGCACATGGGGTCTATCTAACTTTTTTGTAAAGCAAAGTGGAATGCACGAATTGAAGCAGGTAGATATAAATGTATCTTATCTTCTATCAAAATGACATAAAAAGCTAGGCATACATACTATACATATACTATATACACTAAACAACAATAACAAATATAGAAAGATAAAATTTAAAATGAATAAGCAAAGTGTATTATACATAGGTAGGTGTGCTTAAACAGTTAGTTCAAAAAGTTTAAAAGTCTCAGTTAGTCTTTTAGTCATCTCCCACAAAAGGGAATCACATCAACATCACACAGCTAAAGTCTAATTTTTGTTGGCTGGCTACATCTAAACATTGAATTGAGGTCAACCTCAGTCAGCATTCGAGTATGTGATGGCAATTTTCTAACTGTTGATCCCGCTTTATACAGACAGTAAGAGAGAGAGAGAGGAGTGAATGAATACTTTATAATATTATACTAAGAACAAGCCACATCATCTCTAAATTATAAAGCCAAAAGCCACATTCATGGATGAGTTGAGCTTATAAATCCATGTGCTAATCTGTGGCTGTGGTGCATTCAACAATACAACAACCCAACTACCTGTCTCATCATTTTATCATTGCATCTATTTCTCTCTCTCTAGACTTCTCAAAACTGCATTATTGGCCTGCACTTTTCTTTATGGGAACAAACCACAAAGAAGAGTTTTCTAAAGTCATCATCATCGTCAATCGCCACGAGCTAAAAGTCTTTTCTCACTCAGTGCAAGTAATTGGAAAAGGAGGCTCATTAATTAGTCTTGTCTTGTCACTTTGAAAGAAAAACAAAACATAAGTTGACCACCACACCACCAACACAATATGAAAACGTTATATTGTGCATATAGAGAACACGCCTTTGGCATTAGTCAGCCCAATTTTTATATACCTTTAGTATGTCGTTCTTTTTTTTTTTGCTCTAGCAAATAACAAAAACAACATTGTGTCCTCTCTTCTAATTTCTTTCTCCTTTTAGTCATGCAAAGTATATAATATTGTAATATACTGTAGTATTGCATCTCTCTCCCATTACACATTAGAAAATTAAATCAAAGTAATGCTAAGTGCTACAAGGCAAATATCATCCCATTCACAGCCACTTTCAATTTTCTTTTTCACTAAAACTCTGAAAGCTAAACTTGAACAAGTTTTTGACACTTTATGTGTAGGTAGGTAGTTAATTCTAGCCAGTCTGGTTATTCTAGAATGCTTAGGTGTCATATACTATACAACTACATGCATGCAATTGTAAGATGTACTACAACAATAAAATTTTAAGGACAATTTCTCTCATAAATTTTAACCCAACAAGGAAAAGTGTATATAACTTTGCTAATTTAACTAATTTCTCTCTCTTGTAGACATGACTTTAAATTTGTGGACAAGAAGCTGATAAGTTATAACCTAACTGAGTATTATTGATGCTGATGCTACTTGGACAAGCTACTACTACTTCTACTACTGTTACTTGGTTTGGAGACAACAATGATGGCAGCAACCACAACGTCATTGTTACCTCCAATGCACTCACATTCGCACAAATCAGCTTCCTTAAATTTAAAGTCACCAGGACCTGTGTTCCTTCGTTCGAATCATCATAATAATCATCATCACTACCATTATGGATCAGTTGGACGTCCTCCAAGCAGTAAGCTTAAATAGAAATTTTCTCAAAATAATATTATACCTATAAATATAGTAGATAAATTCAAAAATTCAATTTGGCATTAGAAAGACACACAGAAAAAGTAGCAAGAAAAAAAAATAGAAATCCTGTTAAATGGTTCCTTTGATACGCGTGTGTACATTCTGAATTTATATGTAAAAAAAATGTAAAAATATATCTCTAGAGAGAGAGAGATAATGTTATACACAAACCGACTTGTCTGTTGTCATTCATAATAAGGAAATAAGTAATGCATCGATACACTAGACTGAGACTTGTCTCAATTTATTTTTGCTTGTAGACAAAAAAAAGTGTAAGAGAAACGAAGACAAGTGACAAGTACCGTTCACTAGCAATATATACTATGGCGTTATTAGTGCAATGCAAGAAAATAACAGAGAAGAGATTTGAAATTGCAAAAAAGAAACATATATATATATATGTATACAGTAGTTAGTTGTAGTAATAGTAGTAGCAAATAATAGTTGTCGGCTTTATAGTATCTACTAATCAGGCACAAAAGAGAGTTAGTTAAACCTCTAATTTCTTACTAAAAAAATTTTGTACACCTTCACTCAGCTGTAGCAAAAGACTATAATAACTGTACCTCTCTTACAATCAGTCATAATATGTATACCAAAAAGTCTTTTTTTTACTGTTGCTAAATTTTACCGAAATGAGAGAGTATATGGGATTAGATTACATAAGCTAAATGCATATTGAGCAAAAAGTGTATAATAATAAGAGAAGAGAAATAATGAATGGTTTGATTTTCCTGAGTGGTAAATGCAGTCTACTGCATATAAATAATATGATGATTATACTATAAGTGTACAAGTATAGTAGAGATACCAATCGAACAAGATGACTTTATAAAGTATTATTGTGTAAAATGTAAATTTCAGTTGCAGTTAGATTGGTTATTTTATACTTTATGGATTATACAGTTGAATGGTTTTCAAATGCATATAATATGATGATGAATGAAAATGTAATATGCATTGTAAAAGTGAAAGTTGTAATAGTTAGTAAATACAATGTTACGAATTGGTGAGCATTGAATATGATATTATATTGTAAGAAAAGGATATTGAATTACTGAACAATGGTAAGAAAGAAATCTGAGCAAAAGATGTGCATGTTGCATTAGCTTTTATATATTGATGATGATGGAGTGGAGGAGATGGGCAAAGAAACGAAGCATTATAAGAGAGAGAGACTTTTGCCTTGCCTTTTCTTTCTTTGGTTGAGTAAATCAGTTGATTATGAATTGCTCTCTAGCAGCAAAGAGAAAAAAGAGAGAATCGCCAACTAATACAATATACAATAACAACAATAAGTAATAAGAAGTTGCTCAACGAGTTTTGCTCCTTTTTATAAAAACGTTTTTAACCTAACCTAGTCCAACGCATAAGTAGCCAAGAAGTGTACATGTAGTTGAAATCAAGTTGAAACAATTGCTATATATTGCCAGTATGATTATGCAGTCCAAGAAAAAAGGAAGGAAGGAAGTCATACTACTATAAGTACTACTTGGCATATATTTAGCATGATGGTGATATTATTATTACATTGTCTTTTTAAAAGCCATAAAAAAATTTCACCTCTCTGTACAAATGGTCACTGCGTCACCTCACTAGTTTGTTGCATTGTTCTACTGACACTTATTAGTACATTAGTACTAGAAAATGTATATATAATTTAATATAATGAAGAGAATTAAAAAGAAGTATTACGTTATATAGTAGATTCAACACAGTTGGCTAAGTATGTCGTTGTTGTTGTTGTCGTGCTTATTGGATTATCGATGTCATTATCTTCTCTTTCATGTTGCATTTGTTAATTGACATGAAAGGACAGAAGAGAAGAGGCAGATGTAAGAGTTGCTTGCTACGTGGGAGATCTTTTCGATATCTGCATAATAGTTTTTGTTAGTCAGTTAGTAGAGGCGAGAGACTTATATTTGTTATATAGGCTCCAATGTACTGTAGAGACAGATGAAAAGAAGCAAGAAGAAGCAAAGAGAAGAGAAGAGAGAGAGATTCACGGAGAATTTTATTTTAAGGGTAGCCAAGCGTAGAAATGATCCATTGTCTATTTTTGCTGTTGTTTTGTTCCTTCCTAGAGTTCATATTAGAATATTATTATATTCTGGGCTCACAGAGTCCAGCCAAGCTAAGGCTATTGTCATATATAGCACTGATGATAAGTTCTCAAAAGCCTTTTTTTCAACAACATTTTGTTAACTATTTAGTATACACAATGAGCTTTATAGTCAGAATTCTTTTTTTTTTTTGCTTCAAGTGTATCTCGTATCTCTACTTCTCTCTAATACACTACAAAGTACTTCATTTTGCTGGTTTGTGTTTCATATGCCCTTGAACCTTTATTTTTGGCAGGAGTCTCCTCTTCATTTCTTCTATATAGACCTTACGGCAACAAAAGTACCAGTGTATAGTTATAAGACTCTGCTCATGTTTCTGCAATATGTTTTTTGTCCACATTTTTATGAGATGTAAGCATTAAATGTTAAATAGTTGGGTACATACTCACAGAAATTTTTTATAGAGTCGTTAAAAATTTCTTGTCTTGTCGCTACTATAAGTGAATTGCAAAATTTTAAACAGAAATTTTAAATCTCTCTTATAGTTAGACACTTATTTGAATCTCTGATAAATATCTATAACAAACTAAGAGCCAGGTGTCTAGCAGAGTAGATACTTTTAGTTAAAACAACTATATAAAACGTCAGCTGCTACTTAGTTAAAGTTTTGATCCATTGACCCATTGACAACTAAAGACTTTAGGATTTTAAGTAAAAGAAATGTATTTTATTATGCATTACTTCTCAAGTGTGAATCATCAAAGACAAGAAATAACATAATGAAAAAACAACAAGGGGTTTGTCCTATAGTACAATTCTCAAGCAAAAAAGTGTACATGTTACATTCACATCTGCTATACTTTAGCTACAAAGACAAGTTCATCTTCTCACGTTTTTATTCTTTTTCTCAACAAAAAATGCTAAAGATGTGCAGCAAACTGCTTTTTTTAAAGTAAATTTTTTTATATTACTTTCCAGGTAAAAGAAAAAGTGCCGTAGAACTTCTTGAGGAATCAAAAGCCTTTTATGTAAAATCTGAGAGTGTACTAGATGAGTGTACATGTTACATTCACATCTGCTATACCTTTAACTACAAAGACAAGTTCATCTTCTCACGTTTTTATTCTATAACTCAACAAAAAATGCTAAAGATGTGCAGCAAACTGCTTTTTTTAAAGTAAATTTTTTATATTACTTTCCAGGTAAAAGAAAAAGTGCCGTAGAACTTCTTGAGGAATCAAAAGCCTTTTATGTAAAATCTGAGAGTGTACTAGATGGAAAACAAGAATTGAAAAATTCTCATATTCGTTCACCTACAATGGAATCTGGAGGCAGTGGCAGTTTATCATTTCATGCAGGGATAAATGACATTGGGAATTTCGTTGGAAATTTTCCAATTCCTTTTACAACAAATCATTGCAGAGATGTTCCTTGTCCTCCCTTTCCTCATCAACATTTTGATCATTTGACTCTTCATCATGTATTAGCAACAGCAAGTGGCGGTGGTAGTGGATCTGTAAATAGAAGAGGAAAAAGTAGTGGATACCATAGTCATCATAGTATTAGTAGCAAAAGTGGATTTGGATTAGGAATTTGTACTTTACCAGCATCAAGTAAACATCGTTCTAGTGGTGGACGAAGATCAGTACCATTACATCATGCAACACCATCAACAACAACATTACAAACTATTCCTATGCCTTTGTCTGTTCCAATGCTTCATTTAGCAATGACGACTGCAAATTCTACTTCACAACGTACTACGAGTACGAGTGGTACAAATAATAGTAGTAGTAGCAACAATCGTCGTCTCGTGTCAAATTCACATTATCAACAGATCAATGTTAGAGCTACATCAAATACTCAACAACAACAACCACCTCTACCATTACCAAGAACTCATCATCAACATCATCATAATGGTATATATATATAACTACATATACTTATGATAATAATATACAAAGTTTAGATATAATAATAAAACGGAAGCTGGAACATTTTTTGGGCGTTTGCCCTTAGCGTACATGTACATGCAAACGGAACTCTTGTTTCACTTCCTTCCCTTTTTGTATTACTTTAGTTTTTATAGTATTTAGGAAATGATGTGCAAAAATGAATAATTTTTTAATATATATTTTTTTTCATTTATTAATAATAGCAGGAGACAAGGAAAATGAAATGAGACCACCACCTCCATTACCACCAAAAAGTCCTCGAACAAAACCAGCTAGACCACAAGATTTAATGTTTTCAACATCTTCTGTATCACCTGATGCTATTCAGCCACCTCCACCACCACGTCGTTTAAGTTCTCATCAAGATTCAACTGCTGATGTTCATTCCAAATTAAGACGACTACTTCATGAAAAACCTAAACTAATTAAAGGAGATAGTCCTCCTCCACCACCAATTGTTACAGCACCAATGACATTACCTTCACCAATACTTCCTACAACTTCACCAATTAATGATGTTCCAATGGAGTCACCTATGTCAGATGGTCCAATAATATCTCCTCCACCAGCTTTTTCAACTCCAGTCACACCAATGCTAGATAAAGATAATAGACAAAATTCTTCAGCATCTGAAAAATCTTGTGGAGATGGTAGTAAAGGAAATAAGACTAAATTGTCATCATCATCAGCTGCAATGTCAGTAGTTTCTTCTTCAATTAGTAGTGAAGGAGGTAGAAAGTCTGATGTCTCAATGAAATGCTTATCTCAAAGTCAAAATAGTACTACTACGACAGGAGGAGGAGGAGGAGGAGGAACAAATAACGAAAGTATTATTATTAGAAGACCTGGAAGTTGTGGAAGTGGAAGCTCAAGTGCTATGTCTCCTGATTGTTCTGCAGCTCCTTCAGGTGGAGAAGGAGATGATGATTCAAGTTCTATTATGGATCCTCCAACATTACAACCACCAATTCCACCAGTAAGAACAAATAGAAGACATTCATTAACTAAATCAATATTAATGACAACTACAGCATCGTCGACGACGACAAATAATACTTCACCAGTTTCTTTATCTATTGCTGCTGCTACTACTGCTACTACTACGAATAATACTACTTCAAATAATACTGTCTCTTCTACTAATAATTCATCTTCTCATCATAATAATAAAGTGGTTCATCAGTTACCACCACCAAGACGCCCTATACTTCGTTCAAAATCTGATTTAAGTCATCGTTACGGAAATAATGGATTTACTCTAGTTCAATTAGATTTAGGACCATTACCACCTAATCCACCACGTCATCAATATCAACAACAACAACAACAGCATTATCATCATCACCATCATAAAAATAATTTTGAGTATGGAAATATTATTGGGAACAATCGTCATCATACTATTTCAACTAGTGCAACAATGAATACATTTAGTTCTTCTTCTGGAGTTGCCAATAAAAGTTTATGTGAATTGGAGAAATTTTTTGATTGTCTTGGGTTAGAAAATGCTTCAGCTACATTACCATTACCATCAAAATCTTCTTCATCTGCTCTTACATTCCCACTTGGACATTTGGTTAAAGTCAATAAATCTAATAATGGTAGTGGAAATAATGGTGCATCTGATGGAAGTTCACCAATTTTCTTTTCATCTGTTAGTTCTGTAGATTCTGGTTCCAGGCATGCAGGTATGTAACATAGATGAACCCTATATAATTTAGAAATGGTACAAAACCTATAAATAATTGAATTCAACATCTTATACAGGATCTGTCGATTCCAATGATTCACCTCTTGGCTATGGAAAAATTGGTGCAAGAACAGTTGGTGGAGGATATTCAGTTGGCCAAAGTATTATGCTTCAACATGGAGAGCCTTCAATTGTTGAGAGAAATGCTCGAGTCATAAAGTGGCTATTCAATTGTCGTAAAGCATTTGATAAGAGATGAAAAAGTATTGTTAAAAAATTATTGTGACCATGAATGAGAGTAAAAGAGTGCAATATAGTATATAGTAAAAAAATGATGGATCTCTCTTCTTAAAATTGAGATATATAAAACTACAAATATATGGAAATCGTCTGTGTGCTGCTGAACTGAAATGATTTACTACTACAAGAAGGAACCAAATTAATAAGGAAACAAACAAAAAAAACTTGCTATTAAAACTTAAGGATTTATGAACTTTAGAAATATATAGAAAACACAACAACATGTTAAACTAATATTAATTAGTATAGTACATACATATGCGACAATAATAAAA